>JAFVLL020033408.1:0-14199 GCA_021397915.2 Tor tambroides | reverse complement strand
ATTTTATTTTATTTCTCATTTCAAATTTGCACATACTTGACCTGTACATACATAATTGTCTATATTATATATTGTGCTTTTGCTGTTTTGTACATTGCCTATTTGGATATTTGGATATTATTCTTTTATTATCTGTGTCCTGTCCTGTTGCTGTCTTTCTGTTGCACTGTGGAGCTTCTGACACTACAACAAATTCCTCGTATGGGTAAACATACTTGGCCAATAAAGCTCATTCTGATTCTGATTCTGATTCTGAAAAGCTACATTTCTCCAAATCTGTTCTGATGAAGAAACAAATTCATCTACATCTTGGATGGCCTGAGGGGGAATACATTTTCAACAACTTTTGGTGAACTATTCCTTTAAAGTGAATGAACGTTTTCCTTCAGTTGCCTAGTTTGTTTTTGTTTTGCTCATATTTCCTTCATCCCGGAAATACACTTCCTCCATTGGATCCAGGAAGAACTTTATCTGATGGTGTTGATAAAGCGCCATTCAGCTCCTCTGCAGAAACGTTCATCTGCAGCGGTGTGAGATCTGGCCCGTGTGCAGTGAAGCAGTCCCACATGCAAATGCACGCAGTGAATCGAAACATGAGGTAATTGCATTCTTCAGCAGCTCGTCTGCATGTTTATTATATGCTCGAGGTATTTGGCTGATTTCATTGCGTTTCACATTTGCATCAACTCTAGGAAAGCCTGAGAGCTACTGCAGTGCTGAGGTACTGAGATTTCTTCAGCAGGTTCTCAAGCGAGTATGAGGGCTGTATGCCGGGAATGTTTTACTGGATAATCCCAAGAAAGCAATTTGCATGTGGGATCAGAAGTCTCTCTCTCTCTCTCTCTCTCTCTCCTTTAAACAGGTTTAAACTTCATGATAATATAGTGGAGTACTGATGCAGCTCGATGTACTTCAGCAAGACACATTATTGAAAACACACTGATATTATTCATGTGAATCTCACAAAAACACTAGGTGAACATGTTCACCCAAAGCTCAAAGAATTTATTGTGTTAATTTCTTGTAATTATTTTTAAAGGCTTTAAAAAAAAAGGTCATATATAATGCAATTAATTTAATTAAAATTGATTGACGGCCCTAACAAATAATTTACAATAAGTAAGTAATTTATTTATTTATTTAGCATTGCAGTAATGAGAATTTGGTGGTACATGTGCACAATAAATATCACATTCTTAAAAGGATCACATAAAAATATTATTAGTATAGAATAGCATAGTTATTTTATTTTATTTTCATGTGGAAAAAAATGACCGTATTTTTGAAAGGCTTTGAGAACTCCACCTTATCATATGCATAAACAGCTATGATAAACAACATCAAAACATAATGTGGGCCATATACATTTATGGCTGCTACATAAAAGCAGGCCTGCATGCACTGTGCATCTTTATCTCTGTGTGCGTGCGTGTGTGTGTGTGTGTGCGTGTGCGTGTGTGCGTGTGCGTGTGTGAGTGTGTGAGTGAGTGAGTGAGACAGAGAGAGAGAGAGAGAGAGAGAGAAAGAAATCACGGTTTATCATGCTGTACAAACGTGCAACACACCTTCAGTTTAACGCTTGTTGTGCCAGACACCAGCCGTGCTCTAACTGCAAACAGAGACGCGCTCTGGCCTCAACCCTGAGCACTAAGCGCACTGAATGCAAGTTTCTGATGCCTGCGGAACTTACAGATGTAAACATCATAAAAATTGAAATGAAAGGCTGGAAGGCTGAATCCTGGTGGAATAAGTCAGATCAGACCACATTATATTCCCAGTGACTGACTCTCAATGAACTGTCTGCTCCCCTACATCAAGCATGATAAGAAAAACGCAGGGGTCTGCTTCGCTCTTCTGTGAGGGTCAGAAATGGATTAGGCGTTCATTAATTCAGCAGCGGGATTATGGAAATCCTGAGCCGGCTCTGACGACAGCTACGGGAAAGTGGCAGAAACAATGATGATTTTTGTTGCTTTGCACTGACAGGAGCAGCCAGAAACAATAGAGCTCTCATTCCAGACAGGGTCAACAGAGATTAGAGGAGATGCGGGCGGAACACAGAGAGCTCATTTATCCATTCAATCCCACCAAATCACACGCAATTCTGCAGATTATGACATAAGCAATTAGCCAATCAGGAGCTGCTCTGTTGGGTGAAAATGTAAACAAAGCATGTGTAGTAATTTGGATCTTTATTCCAATGCTCGGTATACACACATTAATTTTCTTCTTTTTTAACAAATATTACTGACATAGCCATATATGATATAGTACTTCATAAAATAATAAAATAAAATAAAATAAAATAAAATAACTGAAAGGGTTTCTTCAGCATATAAAATAAAATAAAATTAAATTAAATTAAATTAAATTAAATTAAATTAAATTAAATTAAATTAAATTAAAAAAATAAATAAATAAAATAAAATACCGACTGAACAAATAAATTCTCACTTAGATAAAATGAGAAAATAAGACAACGAAAAAACTGAATTAATAGGCTACTAGGGCTGCGCGATATTTTGCATGCGATAGTCATGCGCATCTCGTCAGTAAAGACGGTTTTTGAACGTGATATTGCGTAGCTTGTCAGCGATCTACGGCTCTGTGTATTAAATGTGGCTCCATCTGAAAGCAGGTGATGAAGATTTACTGCTAATCACAGAACCGTCTTTACTGACGAGATGTGCATGACTATCGCATGCAAAATATCGCACAGCCCTAATTAATACTGATTATTTCACAAGCATAATTCTGCAAACAAAGTGGGTACATTTTTAATAAGCCTCACAGATAATAAAATAAAATAAAAAATAAAATATTAAGAAACTGAACGGGTTTCTTCTGTAAACAAATAGCTTAGCTTGAATAAAAAGAGCAATAATGTCTGGCTCAGAGCTAGAAATGACTACAATGTTTAAGAGGGAAATTATACAGCAATAAAACCCAACTGCATAACTATAAATCAGTGACACACACCCACAAATATGTGTGTCTCACATCGTCTGGGCCCAGGGCAGGTAAAGTCAGTCTAATGCTATTTCACTTACTTACAAACCACAGCTTCAGTCTCATTAAAATTAAGGCTGACTAAACCATTACAGCATGTGTTGCATCATCAGGCAAAATATTCCTCAGAGACAGAATAATGTAAATACATACAGCATCTCATTCAGAAACAAAGCTAATTTTATTCTAATGTGAGCACTGGGACTTTTTTCCTACTGCTATATTCCTGTTTATCATTCTGTCTCTGTGCTTGTCCATCCACTAAATCATCTAAAAACCTGAAAATGTGCAGCCTTCATTTCAAGCTAATTTCATGAGAGGAAAATCTACCTTTCTTATCAGCACTGCATGAGCACAGCCAATTAAGATCTATTGAATGCTGCAAGAACAGGTTTCATTAGTAGGGAATTTTAATTGCGTTTTCTCCTCCCAGCATCAGAGAGCGGGAAACAGATCGCTATATAGGACACGCTGCCTTTCTGTTCTTACACCCTGAAACACAAGATGCAATTAACTCAACGCTGATTTCATAACTTCTCCTCTCTGTCACTGGATCATTATTTGTTAATCAGAATAGAGCAACTCTAGGATTGCAAAATCTGGCAATTCCGATAGATTGCAATAATGGGGTTTCAGCTCCTATGCGTTTGCTCAGTTCCCACAAGTATATAATGCACTACAAAAAGCAAATTCAAATGCCTTTCTTACTACTAGGAGTCATTTCAGACAAGCCAAACCTGGCTTTAATCTGTTTCTCCACGTTTTGTAAAATTACAAATGTCAACAAAGGAAGTGAAGCAATTTGTCTCTTACTACACTGACCTGAAAAAGACTCGATAACTCCAAAACCTACCTAGACAGCATATTATATCCATCCATCCATCACTTTATTTAGATATATTGATATTTTTTAATTATATTTTTAAATAATATTAATGTATATATTGCAGAATTATGCTTGTATTTCATTTTATTTATTTTTATTATTTGTGGCTTATAGCACTGAATCTATAAATGCGTCCACTTTGTTTATATATATAAAATTGTAAATTGAAGTACTTAATTTAAATTATAAAATATTATTAGTGCAATATTAATAATATTATTAACATTAAATAATATATTAAATATATTATTTAATATAAAAATGTAATAATAAATATACTACTATAGTTGTTCACATAATATACGTGTGTACTGTGTATATTTATTATGTATATATACACACCCATTATTTGAGTTTGTCAAATACTTTTTTACAGCATTGTGTCAGAAAATGATACCAAAAAAAGAAAATCATTTCAAATCCTTCGAGCTTCAAAAGGTCACAAGTTGAATGGTGTTTATTCTGAGAGCAGAAGCTGGAAAATCTTCAGCTCCCTATGTAGGCTATTAAAGGGATAGTTCACCTAAAAATTAAAATTCTGTCATCATTTACTCACTCTCAAGTAGTTCCAAACCTGTATGGATTTCTTTGTTCTGCCAAACACAAATGAAGATATTTTGAACAAAGTTTGTAAGCAGGCTGTTTTGGGGCACCATTGACTGAAAAGTATCTTCCTTTGTGTTCAGCAGAACCAAGACATTCATACAGGTTTGGAACTACTTGAGGGTGAGTAAATGATGACAGAATTTTCATTTTTGGGTGAACTATCCCTTTAACAGCTCACTAGGTTTTGCAACAGAGCAAACACATTTTTACAGTCATCCACCAAAGCTTTTCACAATCGATGCCACAGTACCCTACAAACATTTCATTGTTTCGCCATTCAAATAAAGTCATGTCATGATGAATTAAAAGTGAAGTTCAAGTGGTTTCACATCAGAGTCTGTAAATTGAATTTAAGGTCTGTTAAAAGGAATCATTTAGCACACAACAGTGAAATGTCATTTGGCATGACGGGACCCAAGGAGTATGAAAAACAGACACGTTCCACAAAATAACACAGCAAGCAATCACGTTTGAGAGCAGTTATCTTCCAGTGACCCGGGCAGGAGGCGGATGGCGCTCTTATCGGAGTTCTTGCCCTTTATGCCGTTCGTTATGAGAAACAGACTCTGATGTAATGTGATAGTAAGCATGGATCCACCCATTTTGGATTGCACTCTTTTCCTGCTTCATAGTCCGGATGTAAACAAATAGTGACACACTGTGCAGAGCTGTTATTATGTGTGTGTGTGTGTGTGTGTGTATACGTTTAAGAAGGGGCCGACAGGGCATCAACCGCTTCCTCTCCCCAGGGCCGACTGATCTAGCGGTCTGTGCAGAGATGACAGAAAATCATTTCAAATCCATCGAGCTTCAAAAGGTCACAAGTTGAATGTTGCTGTACGAGAATTCTTCTGAGAGCAGAAGCATGAAAATCTTCTCTCTATCTAGAATCTGTGAGGAGCTCATGAAGATTTACAGATCTACAGGGTCAATGGAATAAAACACAGATACTTCTGCTGCTGAAGGATCAACTTTTGAGTCGATAAACATGGATAACCATCCAGCCACATACAGTTTCACAGGCATTTAAAGCATTGATTGGTAAATGGTGTGCTCGGATTTCCTGAGTATTGATTACACTATCAATAAAATATTACATTTTTAAAAGGTGATGTGTATGCACTTTTTATGGAAGCTTGCTTCTGCCACAGAATAAAAAGGTAATTGCGACTTTTTACCTCACAATTTTTTTTGCTCACAATTGTGAGTTATATATAATTCAGAGTCTATATCTTGCAATTCTAAGTTTATGCCTCACAAATCTGAGTTTACACCTCATAATTATGAGTTTATATCTCGGAATTCTGAATTAACGTCTCGCAATTTCTGACTTTTTGCCTCAAAACTGGTTATATAAATTATATTTCAAAATTCCATTCTTTTTTTCTTCAGAATTGTGAGTCATACTGTATATTATTGTGAGTTTATATCTTGCAATTCTGCGTTTATATATTGCAACTCTGAAAAAAAGTCAGAATTATGAGATATAAACTAAAAAATATGAGGAAAAAAAGTCAGAACTTTGAGATAAATTGAAATTCCGTTTTTTTTTTTTTTGGTGTTGTTGTTTTTTATCCCATAGTGGAAACAAGCTACCATAATTTTCTCCACCACTTTCATTTTTGCATTGCAAAAATAAGGACAGTTTTCAGAAACACTCCCTTTTCCTCCACTGATCAAACAAATAGCCTCATCCCAAACACATGTCGTTACTTGAATAATTTTTGCTGTGTCGGAGCATCACAGTGAATGAATTTTGAACAGCATATAAGCTTTTCTGAAGTCAACTAGTCCTTGCACTTTTTGGGAGAATTAACCTATAAACAGCTTGGATAGGAGAATGTATTTAACATAAAAAAAACCTTCCCACATCATCAATAAATTAAAATTTGAAAGTAGAATCCATCAGAAATATTGGAAAAGTAATGGAAAATAATGCAAATTAAGGTCAAAAGTCACCTGCAAGCCTGATTTGATTTTGCAATGCAGCAGACTGAAAGACAAGGTGATGAAATGCATCATTAGGTCATCGCTTTCGCTGAGGTGTTAAAAAGGCCCAGGCAAATAAGTTCATCACTTTCTAATGACAGATCAATTATGCAAACCAGAAGCTTTGCATGTAGTCATCAAATGAACATACTCTCTGATTGTTCAGTATGTTTTATCTACATTTATTATAAGGATGGACACTCGGAAGTGTCAACAATAGACCGCAGTCAGGGTAGATGCAATATACACTGCCATTCAAAAGTTTGCGATCTGTAAGATTTTTAATGTTTTTTAAAAGAAGCTTCTTATGCACATCAAAGATGCATTTGTTTGATCAAAAACACAGAAAAAAAGTAAGATTGTGAAATATTATTGCAATTTAAAACAATGCTTTACTATGTTTATATACTTTAAGATATAATTTATTCCTGTGATGCAAAGCTGAATTTTCATCAGCCATTACTCCAGTCTTCAGTGTCACATGATTCTTCAGAAAACATTAATAAGCACACTTTCAGTGCAAAAAGATGTGTGGCATGATAAACTCTAGGGACCGTTGTCTGATTCTGTCAAACTTGCTAAAGCGATTACACTTCTGAAACTTCCTGCACAAAACTTTTAACTTGTGAAAATGTAGGGGGCTGTGCAAAGTCTGGTTAAATGGATCACTGATCTTGAACTTATCTGGCTCACTGGAGCACAGAGGGAAGAAATCGCAGAAAGGGTTTAAAACACCTCTACAACCGCCAACTGAGGTGTTTTTCTAAAACCCCAGATAAAATGTGAATCTCTCTCTATGCACCGGGAAAGAGCAAATCAAAACGGCTTTGACTCTGTGCGCCAATTCAGACGCAGAGTGTGTATCTTCAACCAGATCCATACCTGCTTCGTAAACAGCTTCTTGACTAAACTTGTCTGCATGGCTGCAGATAAAACAACTCTGGAATAGAATCACCAAAGTTTGAACAAAAGCATGCAACTGTGTCTTGTCTTGTGAGAACATGACAGCGAACAGTCCGTTTTTAGTTGTTTGGTCACTTATTCAACTTTGGTTTTAGCCGCACAAAGCCTTTATAAAAGTGCAATACATCACAAGACTAAACAGATGAGACACTCACATGTTATGAAATATATATATATATATATATATATATATAAGTCTACAACGTCGTAATGATTTCACAAAGATTTTTCACAAACCCTTCCATTAAATTTCTGAAAAACCTGCATTTTTGGAGCAGGAAAATGTTTCTATAATTGCATCTTATTTATCAATGCACTAATTCCTACTGTTCAGTCAGACGTTATCTAACATACTTTCAGTTCTTCTGTCTGATATGAGGTTTCAATTCCTTTTGTGGTGAGGCTGCGCTTAGATTATTCTGTGAAAAACTCAAAAGACATCTTTCCATGGCAACCAAGACCATAAGAATGACAGAAATAAGTTTATACTTGTGTTTTAGTAGGCCTATACCTTGAAACCCTATAGGCCAGCCTACTGAGTCTTCTACACTCAATGCTGTATCGAGCCCATGCAAATGAAACTCGGTTTAAAAATTCCTCTTCATCCTATGGGAATAAGATCTGCTAGCCGCACCCCTGGGTCTCAGTGTTTCATCTCGCAGAGGATCGCTGGGGAACGAGATTGTGCTGAAATTAACAGCAGCCGCGACTTCAATCAGTTCAACTCTTGAGTCGAGGAACAATAAGCAAGAGCTCTGCTTGTGTGGGCTCATTTAGTTTGGCTCACTGCGAGTTGAAAATTACGCACCATGCTGTTTTAAAAGTAACGGTGGGCCCAAGGAGACACACCTTACGGTTTTCCCAGCCAGTTTGCATCAGGAAATGACGGGCATGGGTCAAGTTTAACTGCAAATCCTGCCAAAAGCAACAGAAAAGCCCCTGTATTGATAGCAGAACAACCACACAATGACTCAAGAAAAACAGCAGGAATAGAACAATAATGAACTTCTTTCCATAAGACTATGTGACTAAGATCCCCTGCTAAGCCACATCTGCTAAATGTGGTGGATTCATGAAACTAAAAGCTTGTCACCCCCTCCTGAGAGCTCTGGAAGGGGCAGACAGTGGGGGTACATGATATTGCTGACTAGCTCAGTGTTGTGTCTAGACCCACACTAAATCTAGACTCAAATCCAACATGATCATGAGTAACACGCTTGAGTCAGATGCTCTCCAGGAACAACTGAACTCTTTCAGATGGTCTGGAATTAGTTTAATACAGCTGATTTCACTGCATTTACTAGGTATGAGAATATCTGAAAAATGCAGCTCAAACAGCTAAAGCATGGTGATAATGCCATGGTCATGGGTTCAATTCCCAGGCAATGCACGAACTGATAATTGGATACCTTAAATGCAATGTAAGGCACTTTGGATAAAAGCGTCTGCCAAGTGTAAATAAATGCCAAAGTCATGCGATTCGAAATACAGAAACTGAAAAAGGCCTAGAATGCAATGTATGTTTTCTTCAGATAAAAGCATCTGTCAAACGCATGAATGTAAATAAATGTAGTGAATTGTGGTGCTAGCAACACCAAGGTCATGGGTTCAACTCCCATGGAATGCATGAACTGATAATTGTATAACTTTAATGCAATGTAAGGTGCTTTGGAGAGAAGCTTTGCATAAATGCAAATAAATGTAGGATAGCATGGTGGTAGCAACGAGAACGTCTTAGGTTTGAATACAGAAACTGAAAAAAAGGCCTAAAATGCAGTGTAAGTTTTCTTCTGATGAAAGCATATGCCAAATGCATAAATATAGTAGAGCATGGTGCTAGCAATACCAAAATCATTGATTTGATTCCCAGGCAATGCATAAACTGAAAAAAAAGAAAAAACGGCTTTGAATGCAATGTAACACATTTTGGATAAAAGCATCTACCAAATGTATAAATATAAATGGATACATACTGCAATAATTTAAGAAAAAAAAAACATTTCTGTGTTAAAGAACACAAAATCGTCACTTCAAGGGAAACTGGTGCAATAAAAGTTGCATAAAAAATATGGGGATGTAAATCCAGCTACTGAAGATCAGCACTAGTGATAGATCGTTAATCAGCACAAGGTCACATTGCTACGAAATTTTCCATCAAAAATGCTGCGGTGCACAGATTCCTCAGCTTGAAACAGCATTTCACAGAGTAAACCAGAACTGAAAACGGAAAAACATCCCTACAGAAAAAATAAAATAAAATCACATGTCATTATCATACCAAGGGAGGGATCATGTTTACTGTACAAATGTTTATATTTAGATGTGCAGAGATATCAGCTGAGCAACAGAAGGATACGGTTACCAACGCTCAGAAAACCTCTGTCAATTTTTAATATTAGCCATAGATGTAAATATAGAAGCAAATTTACAAATACACACTACTGTTCAAAAGTTTGGGGTCAGTAAGATTTTTAAAGAAATTAGCCTAATACTTTTATTCAGAAGGTTTTTATTTCAAATAAAGAACTTTTTATTCATCAAAGAATCCTGAATGACAAAAAATGTATCACGTTTTCCACGAAAACATGAAGCATTTTTCTTGAGCAGCAAATCAACATATTACAATGATTTCTGAAGGATCATGTGACACTGAAGACTGGAGTAATGATGCTGAAAATTCAGTTTTAAATCACAGGAATAAATTACATTTTCAAGTATATTCAGATATAAAACTGTTACTTTAAATTTTTAATCAAACAAATGCATTCTTAGTGAGCATAAGATACTTCTTTCAAATGCTAAAAATCTTACCCACCCCAAACTTCTAAACGGTAGTGTTTCCATTTATGCTTGTGTACTGGGGCCTTAGTGAAGACGTCTTGAACAAATGCTAGTTCATTTAGACAGAAAAGCATTCTTTCAGACTGGCCCTCCCCTCCCAGCCTACAGACAGACTGAACACATTATCATTATTATGATTATATTTTCCCCATGGTGAACCAAGGCTCCTGCAGGACGGGGTGATGAGGGATGGGCTTGTTTTAACACTTTGCACATCTGAGAATAACATATTTTACATCATGCAAAAAAAAAGTGTGAAGGCAATCAGAAGAACTGAGCCTGAAGCCTTTGGGATTTGTGCTTTATTGCACTATTCATTGTCTTTCTACCCTACATGCGGTTAGCATGCTATATATTTTATTTATTATTATTATTATTATTATTATTATTATTTTATTTTATTCATTTGGAAATGGTAAGACAGCAAAGCAGTTCTGTGTGGATTCAAAGCCATTTCTAGGATGCTCTGGGTTACCAGATATCACTGTAAAATATGTCTAGAAAAATATTTCACCCGTTTTATCACCTGTCAGGCAAAAATATTGGCCTGAATTCACTCAGTGAACTGCACAATCAGTTATCATGTCAGTATCATAAACCTAGTGAAACACACAAGCCATTAACTACATCCAAAATAATTACTAAACTATTCTGCAGAACCTAAACTGATTAACATAATGGTCTGATCACCATTTAACGGCCCAATTCAACAAATTGATGTTTTACAAGTTGTTTTTCTGAGCCTGAAACCATTATGATAAGTAGCACAATAGAGAAGACAAACAGCACTTCAGGGAGGACACAGAGTTGCTAATATCAGACAACTATGTAAATGAGCGAGCGTTTAAAGGGCTGAAATGGCAAGCCAGAATGCACACACAGCTTGACTTCACAGACAGACAGAGAAAGCAAGCTGTTCAGGTCAGTGCCAATCCATTATGGCTTAGAACTTTAGTCTTGTAGGTACGTCTATATTTGTGAACACCAAATGAATTGCAAGACATTCTTTTGAGAACATAGTGATATTAGTGTATATTAGTGCATAAAGTCAACATCAAATTGCATGCACAACCCATTTCACTTTCATAACAATCATTTTCCACTTAAAACTAAATATAAAAAGAACAAAATGTAGAGAAGGACTTGATTGATCCATCAGATTGCCAAGTTATCCATTGAAAGTGGGGGTTACATCCAACATGACCTCATAAGAAAGCATAACTATATGGAAATTTATCATTTAAAAAAAAAAAAAAAAAAAGGTTTTTGGCATGAAGATCCACCCCTTAAACATTATGTCAGTGGGGCGTAAGCATATTGCACAAAGCAAGTCACCAAGTTGCCAAAATGTAAAAAATTAGTTAAGAATTGCCATGAGTGTGTGTTGACAGTGTGTTTTTTCTGTCATTAGTAATCACGCAAAAATGGAAATTTGTTGAAAATGTACTCACACTCATGACATCCAAACTGTAGATTACTTTGTTTCTTCATCAGAACAGATTTGGAGAAATGTAGCATTACATCACTTGCTCACCAATGGATCCTCTGCAGTGAATGGGTGCCGTCAGAATAAGAGTCCAAACAGCTGATAAAAACATCACAGTAATCCACAAGTAAACCACACCACTCCTGTCCATCAATTAACATCTTGTGAAGCGAAACGCTGCATGTTTGTAATTCATCAATCCATGTTAACTCTCAACTCCAGTGAAAAAGTAAACCCTCACATCAAAATCCAAAATTATCTCTCACATCAAAATCCACCCACATATTTGTTTAGAGCTGTTTTGGGCTTTTTTGGCTTGTAAATGGTGCTTGATCTGTGCATATTTCTCTCCTGATTCAGATGAGACAACTTTTTCACTTAAAAAAAAAAAAAAAATTATAGATACGACTCATATTTAACTGGAAGCAACGATTTGAACAGTTTTTGAAGTTACAAACACGATACTTTTCACTTCACAAGATGTTAATTGATGGACTGGAGTGGTGTGGATTACTTGTGGATTATTGTGATGTTTTTATCAGCTGTTTGGGCTCTCATTCTGACGGCACCCATTCACTGCAGAGGATCCATTGCTGAGCAAATCACGAAATGCTAAATTTCTCCAAATCTACTCCCATGAAGAAACAAACTCATCTACATCTAGGATGTCTGTAGCCTACAACAATAACTAAACAGTTTTTTGGCCATTGTTAACCTTACCAAATAGCCTACATGGACTACGTCAAATGAAAAAGTCGTCAAACAACTCCCTTTAGAGAAAACATGCACCGACAAAACCATGCAAAAACAGACCATTTACACTTATTTAGAAAGCAAACAGGCTCAATTCTGACATATGTTGACTTCAAAAAGGAGTTAAAAGTGAGATGCTTTTTACTCGCCTTGAGATCAGTAAGGAGGCTTTCGGCTCTTAGTGGTTTTGACAGGCCAAAACACTGAAAGAGTTGTCCTTTGAACTGTGAGTTATTAGAGTAGATATGAACACAGTCAGTGTAATACATCACATTAAAACCGCCTCAGGGCAACAGCGCTGATCTGCGAGTATTTAGGATGCACGGCTCTCGATCTCCCTCCTTCTACACCTGAATGAACACACTCAGAACACGCAGTCAGATGCAAAAACTGGAGTCTCTGCAAAGACCTTGTTGAGTGCATCCCTCAATGCTCTAGAACAAAACCACTTTGTATCGCTCTGAAAGCTACAGTGCTTCAGAAGCTCAGCGCTTGTGCGATAACACGCTAGAGCCGCAGCGGTGCGTCTAACTCGCTGCCTCTGAGAGCAGAAAAGCTTGTTCCATCATTTCAGTCCCAGGAGGCGGGAATTAAACCACTCAAGAGAGCTGCCTTTACTTTGAACATCTCGTTGTCTGTGGCTCTCCACCTTGACGTACATGACTAATCTGCAAAAAGACAAAAAAGCAGGACCGTGACATTCAAATCCAGCACATGCTGCATTAGTGCACGAGGCTAGATGTTCAAGTGCAATGAAATCACATCAAAGTATGGCACAGAAATATTCCACATGTGAAAGATTTATAATAAGACATCAAATCTTTATGTTTAGCAGCACTGAACTGTCTCTTTATGGCTCGGAGGCACAGGGGGCGGGTGATTTCTCTTACAGTATCAGCACATGAGCAGATTAATCCAGAATTTACTGACAGCAGCAAATCAAAGGCGCCGCCTCCAAATGGATCACCTTCAAAGAACACTTTTCTGGTGGATTTAAAATGAGATGTAAAGGTAAAAGTGAAGATGTATATTTAAAGACTGTTGGTGCCAGAAAAATTTCCATGGTAAATGCTCTTAAGCTCATATTTATGTCAGTTAATATATATTTTAAGTTTTGGGGTGAGTATTTATTTTTTTTTTTAACTAAAATGAATGCTTTTTATTCAGCAAGGATGATTTCAACCGAGAAAAGTGAGAGTGATATTTATTATGTTCTTTTGAACTTTCTGAAACTGCTTTCAACACTGATTATAATTAGAAATGTTTCTTGAGCAGCAAATCAGCAAATTAGAATGATTTCCGAAGGATCATGTGACACTGAAGACTGGAGTGATGATGCTGAAAATTATGCATCACAGGAATAAATTACATTTTAAAATAATAAATTACATTTTGTATACTGTATTTTTGATCAAATAAATGCAGCCTTGCTGAGCATAAGAGACTTAAAAAAAAAAAAAAAAAAATTGCTCTGACACCATTTAAAAAAATAAATAAATATAAAAAAAGGTACCAACCCTCACTTACTGTAAATATTAAAACATATAATATGATATATTCACTGTACTACAGAGCCTTAAAGGGATAGTTCACTTTGAAATTAAAATTTGATATCTATCAGCTTACCCCAAGGGCATCCAAGATGTAGGTGTCTTTTTTTCTTCAG
>JAFVLL020033407.1:0-22890 GCA_021397915.2 Tor tambroides | reverse complement strand
CCAGGTGTGTGTTCACTACTGTGTGCATGCACTTGGATGGGTTAAATGCAGAGGACAAATTCTGAGTATGGGTCACCATACTTGGCCACACACCATATGGGCAGTCGTGGCCTAATGGATAGAGAGTTGGACTTGTAACCCAAAGGTTGTGGGTTTGAGTCTCAGGTCCGGCAGGGATTGTAGGTGGGGGGAGTGAATAATCAGCACTCTCTACACCCTCAATACCACGACTGTCACGATACTTGGCCACACACCACTTCCCTTTCCCTTTCCTTTAAAAGTCGGGGGGGACACCTCCCCTGCGTATTGTATACCCACACTACAGGGAGCCACCGCAGAGGGATGAAAGAGTCGCATGCGGCTCGGGAGCCGCGGGTTGCCGACCCCTGGTCTAGTGCATCAACATAATTCTCTCAGGTGTCGTATGCTGGACTTTTTTTTTTGTTTTTTTTCTCTCTTTTTCAGTAATCTGGTAGACTCGGATGTACACAATACAGAAGAAAAGACCTGTCACTACTTCCGTTTCATTGCCACTTTAAAAGTGTGAAATGGACTAATATCTATCTCCAGATAATGTAAACCTTCTTGGGTATTTTTTAAAGAATCTAAGAGTGAAATTCAATGGCATTAGGCATTCATTTACTTGGCCCTGTGTCAAGTAGTTGAAAGAGTAAACATTTGCTGGAAGGCTAAGGGAAAAGTCATTAGAGCTGACAAAGTAGGCTTGTTTCAGATAGTTCTCTTTGTGTCAGAAAATTAACTATTTAACTCTCCATTATTTTGTGGGGTTATTTTCAGTGCTGATTAGAGCGCAGTCATTATACGCTAATTAGACAAAACAGACTGCCACACAATACAGCTAATAAATGAAGGATATGCTGTGACTCATTTTGCACCACACAAACACATTTTGGTATTTTTCTTTTAATTTAGTGTTTATTTTATTGTTATACAGTATATTGCACTCGCAGTATTAATTGATTTTTGCTTCTATGTAGTGTTCATTGATGGTAATAGAATATTGTTTCAGCATTAATGTAATGTTTCTTTCTAGGAAATTCTAAAACATCAAAAAAAAAATCATTCCAATTCAATTCAGTTCAGTTCAATTCAATTCAATTCAATTATAATTTTGAGTAAATGTTACATATAGTTCATTTAAGGTTCATGCAATATTGTATTGATGTTATTGTGAGGGTGTTTTATTTTTCTTTGTTTATTTAATGCTTTGCTTAACATAATGGCAATTTTATTGTAGTGTTAGCCTGAAGGTAATGCGGTTCTTCTTCTTCTTCTTTCAAAATAATGTTAAGGTGACAAAACAAAGCAACTGTTAAAAATTTAGGTATCACTTTGTTTAATGACTTTGTCTTCTCTTCAATCTTATCAGTTTTACTCCTTACTTTTAAAGAGCTGTTTATTTAATGCAAATTGCATTCAAAGACAACACTGTCCATTATTGTTCCAACAAAACAAAGTAAAAACAGACTGAGATAGAAACAACACCTTTGAGAAAAGAAGGTCTTTGTGTTGAAAGATTAAATTGAACATATGTCTTCAGGGAGCACTTAAAAGTGCCTCTCTTCACTGTTTGTGCAGTCAACATTGCTCAAAAACATAACTTCGGTAGCTTGGTAACTTTGCATTTACTTTTCTTTGTTTGTTTTCTTTGCACTGCACTACATACATAAAAGATATGACTGAAGTCATCACAATGAGAAACATCAACATCAGAATTGCTTCATATATCTTATATGTATTGATAGATGAAGCAGTCCGTAACTTCTACAATCTAAGACTTCTATAATCTGGGGAATTAAATTCAAATCATAAAAGTTCCTCAGGTGTCTGTCATAAAGTCCAATGTTTTTGAGTTGTCCAAGACTTTGTCAGTTCCCTTTCCTTTTGAAAGTGGTAGTCAATCTTCAGTTTGCTGCATAGTGCAATAAAGACTGCAGAGTAAAGTCCCTGGACACAAACAATTTATGTGAACATATTTCAAAACACATGCATACAATTCAGTAGCATGATGTTGTTTAATAGTGTAGATTTTCCTGCAACAAAACGTTTTTTTTTTTCCCCCCAACAAATAGTGGCGTTGCTCAGCAAAGCACTACTTTACATCAATACACACTCTCCTAAAATGTCATCTCTCAGTGAAAAGTCTGATTTGTTTTTGTGAATAAATTTATTCAGATGTTTTTTTTTTCCATGAAGCATTTTTTTTAATTATTTAATTAAAATTGCTTATACCATTACTACATTTTCAACTTGTATATTATAGATTATTAGCCATATTCAGTTTTTATTCGTGTTTGTGTAATAGTTTAATGCTGTTATTAAAAAAAAAACAAAAAAACAAATATTCATTCATTCAGATGTAATTATTATTATTATTATTATTTTTTTTTTTTTCATGAAGCACTTATTTATTTGTTTAATTAAAAATACTTATATCATTACTACATTTTCAGCTTGTATATTATAGTTTATTAGCCATATTCAGTTTTTATTAGTGTCTGGGTAATAGTTTAATGCTATCATTAATAAAATATATATATTAAGTGTTAAAAATTTTCAAAAATAAGTTAAAATACCCCAACAAATGAATGAATGAATGAATGAATTAAATACAAGCAAACAAATAAACAAACAAGCAAATAAATAAATACATACATACACACATAAATAAATAAATAAATAACCTTAATTAAAAAAAAAAAAAATCCTGATTTAACAGGCAAAGTGAATATAACTATAAATAGTTTAACCTTCCTTTTTAATGCAAAAAAAAAAAAAAAAAAAAGACAGCTGTAACAACAGTAAATGATACAGTTTATGCATAGAGAGTATATAAAAATTTAAAAACATAGGGAGGAAAAGGTCCTAATCAAGGTATATTAATTGCTTTAAGTTGTAAATTACATACTTTATTCCAAATATGCAATGGACAAAGATTTTGGAACATCTCTTAATTATTAATTTCAGGTGTTTCAATCAGACTCATTGCCACAAGTGTATAAAACTGTGGAGTATATGGTTCGTTCAGAAGAGCTCTGTGAATTCAAGTGTGGTACTGTGATAGGATGCCACCTTTGCAATAAGCCATTTTGTGAAAGTTCATCCCCACTAGTTATTGCACGGTCAAGTGTAAGTTTTATTATTGGAAAGTGGAAGCATTTAGGAACAGCAGCAACTCAGCCATGAAGCAGAAGACCATGTAAAATCACAGAGCGGGGTTTCCGAGGCACATGGTGCGTAAAAGTTGCCAATGCTCTGTTAATTCCATAGCTGAAGAGCTTCAAACTTCCACTGGCGTTAATACTAGCACAAATCTGTCTGGCAGGAGCTTCATGGAATGGTTTTACATGGCTGAGTACCTGCATGCACATCTCCACAAGACTCACATCACCAGATACAATGCCAAGCATCAGATGTAAGGGTGTAAACACACCACCACTGGACCCTGGAGCAGTGGAAACTTGTTCTGTGGGGTAACGAATCACGCTTCTCTGTTTGGAAGGTCTGATGGAGGAGTCTGGTTTTGGCAGCTGCTAGGAGAACGTTACCTGCCTGACTGCATTGTGCCAACTGTAAAGATTGGTGGAGGGATAATGCTATAGGGTCAAGTCAAGTCACCTTTATTTATATAGCGCTCACGGGCGGCGCTGGGGAGGGACTAGCAGGTGCTTCAGCACTCCCAAGAAAGACCAAAGCACCCCCATAGCACCCCCACAAATAAAGAAGATGAAATAAATAAAAAAATAAATATTTGACTCATTATGCATGCATAACTCATGCAAATCAATAGGCCTGCAACATGACGTGATTTGCAGTCACACTTTTCGTAATGTTATCATTTTATTTTAAAAAATGGATCAGTTCCTTCTATGGGATTTTTCATCCATTTAACTATCCACCATTCAAAAACCACAAGTCTGATCACTAGGCCTACCCCCGACTAAAGATTCTTCTAGTCAACTAGTCGCACGTTTATGTTAAATTGATTAATATAATAACCTACTAAACCATCCTTTAATATAGGCTATAGAAATACTTGCGCATTATAGCCTATTCCGCCCTCAAGTGCGCACATAAAGCTTGCCGCAAAGGACCTGCAAAAGTAATGATTATGAATGTGTCTGGGAAAAAAGAAGACATTTAAATGATTTATTACTAAACTTAGTGCTTTCTCAGTGTTGGTTGCAAATGTTAAGTTGCCGAATACCGATGCTGATTCGCCATCTCCACAGTAATGGACGTGCAATTAATAGAGAAATGCACCTTTTCATACAGACTACATAATTAAAGAATATTTGTTTTTATTTGAATTGGTTCATACAATAGTATATGCTGCTACATTTCAAGCTTTCTATAGGCCTAGATTTATTTCTTACGTCTGTGAGCCGGTTCATTGTTGTGACGCGTTGAATTTCACGTAGACTGCATGAGACAGCAGAAAGCACATCCAAAAATGAGTATTTTAAGTTCTTTCCGCAGGAAAAAAATGCAAGGGACTGCGCGGATGCCTCCATGTCATAGGCTACAGTCAACGCGATAATACTCTCACACTCATAAACAGTTGACATCAGGGGCGGACTGGCCATCGGGAGAACCGGCAGAATTCCTGGTGGCCTGGCAGCCAATTTGGCCCGCTGCCCTGTACGCCAAAAAAAAAAAAAAAAACATGGTTACTTTTACCATAGGCCTAATAATACCATGGTTAATTTTCCTCATGGGACAAAACATGACCCATGATAATGCAAAAACATGTTCAGTGTTAAGATTTTTCTATAAAGATCAAGATGTAGGCCAAGCTATTATTGTACTAACTTTGACATTTAGGTAAGATAAAACAATAACACATGGTCCTAATGTAATACTAATAGGTAGCTGAATTTGTCCGCACACTGAAAAATTCAGAGACCAAAAAAGTTCTACCAAAAATAGTTTTTTATTTTTCATATGCAAGTGACATAAGTGTATTAAAAACAGACCAGAGAGCAGACATTTCAGCCCATGCTTTCTTCAGTGCTCACCTAATGTAATACTTAAATTTTTCTAAAATAAATGTATACTACACTATATTGTCAAAAGTATTAGGACACCCCCTTCTAATGAACAGGTTTGACTACTTTAGTAATTTCCATGAGTACAAATCTTAATGTTTAAGCATATAATTATATTCTAAGGAATTGTGTGCTTCTAATTTAATAGCAACAATTTGGACAGGAACTTTTTCTATTCTAACATGGCAATGCCTCTGTGTATAAGGCAAGGTTCAAAAATAAATGATTGATTCAGTCAGTGTGGAAGAACTTGACTGGTCTGCAGAAAGCAAAGACCTAATCCCAGCTGAACACCTCTGGTGTGACTTCAAATGCAGACCTTGAGCTAAAAATTCATCACCAAACACCAATGACTTGTACATGAACTATATGGACAAAAGTATTGGAACACCCCCTTCTTTAGAACAGAAAAGGGCACTTCCAAAACTGTGGCAACAAAGATGGAACCATAATTCATGTGTTTAAAAATTGTATTTCCATTTCTGTTGCAACAGTTTTGGAAGTGTCTAAAATGACTGTATCCCAAGTCATCGGTGTTTAGTGATGAGTTTTTAGCTCAAGGTCTGCATTAAGATCTCTATTCATGGAAATTACTGAAGTAGTTAAACCTGTTCATTAGAAGGTGGTGTCCCAATACTTTTGGCGATATAGTGTATACAAACAATTACAATGAGGTGGTTGTTTTGCAACAAGGTGGAGATGTGTTGATGAAAAAAAAAATAGTGAAAAAAGTAAACACACATAAGGGACAGAGAGATGTCAGGGAAAATGAAGAGACTAAAAAGGAAAATGGAAGTTCAAGTGATAACCTTGAATTATTTTGCGCTCCCTCAGCCTAGAGATTTAAACTTTATGTGATTGTGATGATGGTCATACAAAAAGTATTGTTGTCCGTGGTTTAAAATTTTGTTGTGGGCTCATGGGATGGCCTGGATGAGTGTGAGATATCCTGGCCTGAAATTTTGTCCCAGTCCACCCCTGGTTGACATGCGCCTATATAGCGCATATTCATCTAAATTAACGTCAGAGTGGATGGACAAAAATGTGATGAGTCAAATAATCATGTAATAAAATGTTGCAAAACCAAGTGGGTGATTTTATTATTCATATGAAAAAACAACCTGTTTTGGTCATATTTACTATTAATTGCCCAGCTCCCCCTGTCAATGATCTAGCACCCCCTCAGCACCTGTGTTCAAAGTTCTTTGGAGCCGCTCCTGATAGTGCTTTATACAATACAGATTGTGTCAAAGCAGCTTGACAGTGTTAAACAGAAAAAATAGTGTGTGGATAATGCTAGAAGACAATAGTAAACAGTATTTTTTTTTTCATTTAAAGTCAGTTCTTCATTGACCTGGGGTTAAATACAACCCCAGTTCCAGTAAAGTTGGGATGTTTTGTGAAATGCCATAAAATCAAGGATAGGTTATTTGTTCATTCTCTTTAACCTTTATTTAATTGACTAAAGTACAAGAAAACAAAAAAACAAAGTTTTCACTGGCCAACTTAATTTTATTTTGTAAACATAAACAAATTTTGATTTCGATGGCTACAACACACTCCAAACAAATTGGGACAAAGGCATGTTTACCACTGTGTCAAATCACCTTTCCTTTTAATTGCACATTTTAATCATCTGGGATTTGAAGATGCTAATTTTTAAAGTTCTGTCAGGACCACAAACTTCAAAATGATAGATAGTTAGCATAAAGTTTGGTTTGGCAGTATGGTTCTGTTCTGGGCAAAAACTCCCTGCCCATCCATGCAGCCTGTTATGAATGAGCAGGGAGAGCAGCAATAATAATATAACCCCCCAAGGGTTAACAAAACAGAACTAAGCAGATATCATTAATGTACTTAATGATATTTAAGTGTAATATTATTCAAGAAAAAAGTCTGATTCAGCAAGGAATATCAGAAAGCCAAGTCCTGACTGTGCGAAAGGAGGAGTTGGGGATGGAGAAGGGTGATTTGCCCCTGAGCAAGTGGGAAAAGCTGCTGATTAATACTGAATAGAGCTTATATAGGAATGCTGCGATAGGTGTCGTATTCCTATAGGTAGATGTGATCAGCTGAGAATCAGCTGATGCAAGCTTGACTCACATGACCTGCCAGAACTAATGCTAACGCTCAATTTTTGCAAGCAAAATATTTGCCCAGTCTCACTTGACACAACACTTCAGCTGCTTCAGACTGACAATTTGATGTTCGTTTTCCCCAAAAACAAGTTGAAAAGTGGACTCATCTGACCACATCACACATTTTCTTTTGGACAATCTAAGATGAGCTCTGGCCCAGAGGACTCGCTGGCATCTCTGCCTAGAATTGATGTATAGATTTCTCCTTGTGTAACAGAGATTCACATTGAATTTCTTGATACAGCTGCGGACTGATAAATGAAAACTGTTTTTCATAGTATTCCTGAGCCCATGTGGCTATATTTCACACAGCAGCATGACGAGTTCTCTTGCAATGCCATCTGAGGGCTCAAAGGTGACATGAATTCAACTGAGGTTTGCTGTCTTGCTCTACACATACTGAGATTTCTCTGGATTCCCTGAATCTTTTCACAAAGATTTCACAAAGATTTCCTAAAATCTTTGCAATTTTGCATTGAGAAATGTGATTTTTGATTTGTCTGACAATTCTCATGAAATTTGGCACAAAGTGGTGAGCCACTATCCAGCATTGCTGGCAAAGACATGTTGCTCTGTATAAACACTGTAACCGATTTCTGTAATTTGAACAGTATTTTACTGTAATATGTACAGTAAGATACTGTAAAATGTATATACAGTATTTTACTGTAAACTGCAAAGGATTGTGGGGAAAATATATGCATTTTACAGTAAACTACTGTAAATTTACAGTAGTGAACTTGCCCGCGAAAAACTGACCAATGGCAAGGGAGATTTCTTTTATTTACTCTTTGGTGGAAGCAGCGGTAAAAGGACAAAAGAGAAAGGTTGCACTGTTAACTGGACAAAAAGGTTAGTATATTATTTCTGTTTTATGGATAACAGATATTTTAAGATGTTTTAACTTGTTAACAACAAACTAACATTATTCATCGTGTCCTTTTTCATATCGGGAGTTGGGGCCTTTTTTCTGACTGACGGCCGGATTAACGCCGCCATAACGGTGATAACATAGACCGGTGAGTAAACTAAGGTCACCTATATTAGTCGAAATAAACCTTAGTTAAACCGAGAAACACGTTTGTAGGTTCTGCTGCCCTTTAATGCAAGTTAGTTAATCTGGCAAGTCCTTACTTAACCTTAACAACGAACATGAAAGTTACTGAGGTAAAGTGCGTAGGCAACACCACTGTTTCAGTGGAGATTTTAAACAGTATTTTCAAGTACTTCTTTTGTTTGTTCTTTTCAAGTTTCTAGTCTAGATTTCGTCTGCAACGTCGGAGGTGTATTTTGGAGCCTCTTCTTGTGAATGCCATCGATGATAACATCAACTGGTAAGTTAATAATGTCAGTTAGCCGAAGTTAACGAACACAGAGAAGCATAATATCTTTTGTACACTGCCTCTTTATCGCAAGTGCAATTCTCTTCAAATGCTATTTAAGTTAGAAACGTGTGTACCAATGTTGTATGTAACTTTAGAGACGGTCCCTAAATTCAGTGAGAGACGTAAAATAAAACCGCGAGCTAACATGAAATACTGAGGAAAACTGAGTTAAGAACTACCACTGTAAAGTACATCTTTTGTATTTTATTTTCAAGTTTGTGGTCTTGTCGTCTGCATCGGAGGAGTACTGGAGTCTTTTCCTGTGATTGCCGTCGTAACAACAGGTGAGCTTTCATCAACTGAACTAATGTTACTAAAGTAACCAAATTAGCCACTGGCTGCTGTTCTCCACTAACTCGGAGAACGAGTTAACTTTTTAAAGAGAGGAACGGGCTAGCAATATATTAATATAGTAAGTTTTGCTTATAAATCAGTAATAATACTGTAAACCTTTTTACAGTATTTTACTGGCATCCAGCTGCCAGTAAGTTACTGTAAAATTTACAGTAATCTTTTTACAGTGAACCCAATCATGATACCATGACCTATTACCAATTCACCTGCTTATCGTGGACTGTTTCAAAACAGTTTAACTTGGATATTCTATAACCTTTTCACTTTTATTATGCCTCTGTCCCAACTTTTTGTGGAATGTATTGCAGCCATCAAAATTAAAAATTGTTTATATTTACAAAATGCATTGAAGCTAGTCAGTGAAAACATTGTAAATCTTTTAATTGCACCTCTGTCAATTAAATGAAGGTTAAAGATTACAGATTCTTGATTTTATGGCATTTCACAAAATGTCCCAACGTTTCTGGAATTGGGGTTGTATGGCTGTTTTTCAGGGGTTAGGCTAGGCCATTTAGTTCGAGTGAAGAGAAATCTTAATGCTTGAGCATACAAAGACATTTTAGACTCTGCTATGCATCTAACTTTGTAGGAACAGATTGGGGAAGGCTTTTTCTATTCCAGCATGACTGTGCCCCACAATGCAACATCCAAAAAAACATGATTGGATGAGTTGGATGGTGTGAAAGAACTTAACTGGCCCGCACAGAGCCCTGACCTCAACGCCATCCAGCACCTTTGGAATGAACTTGAATGGAGATTGCGAGCCAGGCCTTCTTGTTCAACATCAGTGCCTGACCTCACAAATGCTCTACAGGATGAATGGGCAAAAAGTCCCACAGAAACACTCCAAAATCTTGTGGAAAGCCTTCCCAGATGAGTGGAAGCTCTCTAAATTAATGTCTTTGTATTTAGAATGCAATGCCATTAAATTCCCTGTTGGTTTGATGGTCAGGTATACCAAAACTTTTGCCCATATAGTGCATATAATTTAAAAATATATAACCTGCTTCAATAGCTTTAGTGTAGTTACCCAGTAGGTTGTAGTGTAGTTGTTACACTACAGTTAGTTACGAGTTGTTAGTAGTTGTTACGAGCTACAATTTTCCCTAACACTGCTATTTGCAGGTTAACTTCAAGCCCAATGAGAGATAAAACCAATAAATAAATAAATAGCATGTGATTAAAGTGTGTAGCCCATAAGCTATGATGCAGGCTGAGATAAGTGTGTGTGTGATGCTGATGGAGCTGTGTGAGGTGACTGTTTAATTAGGTTGGCTAATGGGCTGAATAATTATGTTACTTTTTTTGCCATCTGGACCCGGAGCTCCCAGAAACCCTCTCTCTTGTTCAGCTGAACTAGTGAGGAGGCAGTCAGGTGAGGGAAAAACACAAACCTTTCCAAGTTCCTCAGGGTACACGGATGAAAGCAACACAATCACAATCTTTCGCCTTCTTGAGTTCCTCAGAATGACCCTGAGGACAGCTAAAACATCTGTGTTTAACATATGCCAATTCTTTTACATTTCACTGTAAGTAAATGGTCATTTGGCAGATGTTTTTAATCCAAAGTGTGTGGTGCAACCTGGGCCTAAATATTTTGCTATCTAATATTTCTATTCATCTCAATGGCATCTGCTTGCTGCTTGGACCCCACAGTGTCAAAGTGTGTGATTATTTATATAACAAACAAACAAAAACATAACATAACATAACATAACATAACATAAAAACTGCCAGAGTATATCAATGATGATAAAATAACATTGGTGACAACAGTGACTGGCTGAATAGCACGTATGGCTCTAAACTTTACTACCAAAGGCTTGTCATTTGTTTATATTCAATTACATTTTAAGTGATATATATCCCTGCAATTTTATTCAATCTAAATCCAATTTAAGCATTGCAAGCAATAGTCTTATGCATTTATTATATGAGCATTATTTATCACAGATGCTTATCCCACTATCACACATATGCAGAAGGGCCCACACACTGTATTATATTACAAATGGCTCTTAAACTTCTGCATAGCTCAAACTTTGCTTGACCTAAAGTGCTCTTGGGCTGCTCAGCTCATCTCAGATTGGATGCGTATTGTTGGAGGACAGATTGTAAGAGGAGAGAGACCGAGAAGCATGTCAGCACGTAATCTCTCTAGTTATTAATGCTTAAAATTGCACAGGAGGGTATTAGCATGCAAAATATCGTAATCTCTGGAGCACAGCAGGATTATATTTTGAGTTGAATGAATGGCTTTTGAAGACGTCAGAGGAAATAGAACATATGTTTTATTTCTGCTCTATTGGGTAATGTATTCAGACTTTTAACAAACATTGTCTTCACTGAAATCGCACAATCCTTCAAATTACAAGGGAGTTACATAAATTAGAGGTGATTACCATGAAGCATCCGGGGCGAAAATTAGAAAAAGACAGATTTCTCAAAGGCATTTACATCTTTTTGCTGAAAGGTCAAAAATTACATAAAATCTTATGCAGATAATTATGTTGACTATACTGTAAAGTGTAAAAAAAAAAAAAAAAAAGTTGGGTATTTTACCTAACCTAAAATGTTTTTTTCATTTTAGCTGGTTAATGAAAGTGAAAAATATTGTTAAATACGAATGATTCTGCCCTACTGAATTAACAACACTAAAATGCATGTTTAATGTTCAGATGATAATAATAATAATAATAATAATAATAATAATAATAATTCTTTTTCTTTTTTTGCATTACATGTACAGTTTTATTGAACAAGGAAACATCAAACTGATCAAATGTGACAGCAGAAGACAAAGACAAAGTTACAAAAGATTTATATTTCAAATAAATGCTGTTCTGTTCTAAACTTTCTATTAATCAAATAATCCTGGCTTCCACAAAATATGACACTGCACAACTGTTTTCGACATTGATAATATTCAGAAATGTTTCTTGAGCAGCAAATCAGTATATTAGAATGATTTCTGAAGGATTATGTGATGCTGAAGACTGGAGTAATGATGCTGAAATTTCAGTTTTGCATCACAGGAATAAATTACATTTTAAAATATATTCACATAAATAATTTTAAAACCATATTTTGGTCAAATGAATGCCGCCTTAGTGAGAATAAGAGACTTCAAATGCAAATAATCTTACTGCCCCAAACCTGTGAATGGTAGAAAAGTTCGGGATAAGTAATTTTTGAATATTTTTGAAAAAAAAAAGTTCTTTCATCTCACAATGATTTTTCAGTACAAGTCTCAGAGGTTCTTAAAAGAAGACATATTACCCTTAATCTTACCATCAATTAATTTTAAAATGATTATGTCTGTTACATGACACAATGTTTTATATATATATATATATATATATATATATATATATATTAGAGAAGTGCAAAGCTTGACTGGCTTCAAATAGTCCTCATATAGTGCAGTCAGGCAGCATAAATGGAGTTATTTTCACCCGGTGTGATCTTCGAATCATGCCTGACCTTTCTAAAGGCCCCCAATGGCTCACTGACATAAGTACAGATTTAGACCTGGGATTGGCCTATTCATATGGTCTCATTTGCACCTTCTTGCTGACATATAAAATATGAAAATATTACTGTATGAAAATGGAGTGGAACTGCACAATGTAAGAGACTTATAAGAGGTGTAGGAAGGTGATTTCAAATAGAACTTAAAAAGAAACTGAAATCTATCCATTCATTTTTCAAATTGCTTATCCTCCTGTGTAAGGTCATGAGGATGCTGGAGCTTATCCCAGTGTCTCGGGTCAAAGTCAGGGAAACCCCCGGGACAGAATTTAATTGGCCTTTAAAAAAACAAACAAACAAACAAACAAAAAAACTATCTGGTAATATATATATATAAAAAAAAATAAAAAAGTATATTGCAGTTTTGATGGAAAATTATAAACACTCTTTTTTTTTTTTTTTAGAATAACATTTAATGAATTATTCGCAACAAGATAGTGAACATTTATTATACATGCATTTTTTTTATGACCTAATTTTATGCAACTATGACTTTCAGAAGGAGATGTTTGGGAGGATGTTCACGCTGTGCTTTTACATAGTAAATTGTGACCAGGGGTTGTAAAGCTCAAACTGAAACAAAAAGCTCCACAGAATTAGCATAAAGTGATGCAAACAATTTGGGATCGTGTTTGTGTGAAGAGCCAACCAAAATATATAATTCAATGTTCAAATTCAAAATATATTTACATATATAATTTGTAACTTTTCTGTTAATTTAGATGGAATGCTTGGAATGGACAAGTAAATATTTTTAAGTCCTTTTTCATAGACTGTATTACATGTTTCCACAGTTATTAAAGGGATAGTTCACCCAAAAATGAAAATTCTGTCATCATTTACTCACCCTCAAGTAGTTCCAAACCTGTATGAATATCTTTGTTCTGCTGAACACAAAGGAAGATATTCTGAAGAATGTGGGAAACAGAGCAGTTCTGGGGCACCACTGACTTCCATAGTATTTTTTTTTTTCCTACTATGGAAGTCAATGGTGCCCCAAAGCAGCCTGGTTACAAACTTTCTTCAAAATATCTTCCTTTGTGTTCGGCAGAACAAATACATTCATACAGGTTTGGAACTACTTGAGGGTGAGTAAATCATGACATAATTTTCATTTTTGGGTGAACTATCCCTTTAACACTGTTATTAATGGTAAAACTTTAGTATAGGGACCATTTCTCACTATTAACTAGTTGCTTATTAGCATGCATATTGTTAAAATTTTGGCTCTTTATTACAGTAGTACTATAAAGCATTCTGCATGACCATATTCTACATCCCTAATCCTACCCAATACCTAAACTTAACAGCTACCCTTACTAATTATTAATAAGCAGCAATTTAGGAGTTTGAGGCAAAAGTCATAATTAATGGTTTGTTAATAGCGAGAGTTGGACGTTAAAATAAAGTGTGACCTTATTTTATTATTTTTTTTTTATTTATTAACAGACACTTTTCACACTATACTTTGTGTTATGTTACCTATGTTAACTATACACATATAAATGAAGATCTGTCTTGATACCAAACCATGTATTAAACTTGAACATAGGCAAAGACTCACCAAGCAGCAGTTACACAAAACAAAGCTAAGACAATGGAAACCTACTGTGGATTTTTTTTTTTTTTTTTCCTTTGGCTATTGGATCATATGGGAATGCAAAATGCTGTGCAGAAGTTTACCAAACTATGAAGACTTCTGCTTCTGAGAACCTCAGAGATGTGAAAAGGTTTCATTGTTTGAAAAATCTGCCAAACAGTTCTGTGATCCACACATACATCTGTCCATTTGAGTACAGAATTAATTTGTGCATTTCCTGATGTCCAGTTATTGCGTGTGACTGAAGGTGGAGGTCCAGTCACCAGGGATGGACAAACGATAAAAGTTCTGTGGGCCGTGACTGAACATTTGGTACCACATTCAGAGCTGTGAATGTGGAACCACATTCAGAGCACATTCAGAGCTTTGGTACCTCATTCTGAGCCCCCTTAAGAGCGGTTTATATGAAAAAAGCTAGTCCCAGTCGCAGTCAGCCATGGTGATCTGGCTAAACCTGCACATCTTAACCCAGCACCTGTTATAAATGACTTGGAATTAGAGCAGCACACACTCACCATTAGCAATTTGAGCATTTTGCCAAGCCTGGGTGACCTTGAGTGCATGTATGAGTAGATCATAGCTCTAGATTAGAGCCCCTCTGTTAAACACGGCCGTTAAAATGCATTTTTAATGCAACCTCCGAGCGCTGCAT
Organism: Tor tambroides; assembly: GCA_021397915.2. Lineage (NCBI taxonomy): Eukaryota > Metazoa > Chordata > Actinopteri > Cypriniformes > Cyprinidae > Tor > Tor tambroides. Next base: position 8,161 of record JAFVLL020033407.1, on the reverse strand, counting down.
TCGTCTATAAACCTCCATTTTTTCTGCACTAAGGGACATGACAGTATTGCTCGGATTTCTTAACGTCAGGCAAGGTTAATTTTAGTTTAGGCAATCATGAGGTCACACATTGAAGTTGTGCTCAGTTTTGAGATTGACAGAGATGTGCAGCCATGCCTGAAATAAAAGCCGAAGACAAGGTAATTCTTCTGTACGTGTTTGTTATTCCAAACAGGAAGAATAGAACAAATGAGACATTTACATCAGCGTTTCTTAAAACACTTCTCGAAAATATCTGATATTTTCTGTCCTAAGATAAACCACCAGTAGTCTCGAAATGATTTATGACTTAATAAATAATGGATAAAACATAAAATAGGATTCACTGGTTATTTTCTAAACTAGACAATATTGCCAAACAATATTAAGGCAACCGAAAACCATGTTTGAGGGTATGTCCTAAGAAATCTGAGCATCAACTTATACATATATCTTAAATGTCACAGTGTAGGTCAGCTCAAAGCACTAGGCCAGAGAAATCCGAGACTATGCTTGAGCTTACAAGAGCTGAATCAATAAGTGAAATTATATCTTAAGGTCAGTGATATCAATGCAGGTGTCCTCTGAAGGACATGTTCATATGTCTTTTTCATGTGTCTCTTTTTATCTACACTTCCATGTCTCTGTGTGTGTCACGCATATGCACCTCAATGTCAAATGCTTCGACGAGTGACTCGCTTGCAATTCTTGTAAAGTTAGAAGTCTGCTTTAAATAGTGTTCTTTTTCTTGGTTCGTTAAAATCCTAGACTATGCGTGCTAAGCCTTGTTTACCTGTTTAATTCGGGCTAAACATTGATTGCATTCAGAAGTATATTTGCGTCAGATTTGATCTTGCATTAAAATGGCATTATGGCAAGTGTAAGCCTGCCTTTTTTTGTATGGCAAATACAAGTTCACATAGTCAGTCTTAAATATATATATATATATATATATATATATATATACATATTTTTTTTAATTAATTAATTTATTTATTTTTTTCTAGCTTGGTCACGTGGGTTTGTTTTAATTTCATTTCATGAGGAGGTAATTGCAAATGTCTCAGCTGCCTAGCATTAATTCATTAAACCATGGACATTCTCTGTGCCTTAGCGTTCTCTAAAGCCTCCGCTATGACTCATGTATCACACAGATATGCATCTTATTACGCTTTCATTCTAGTTTTGCCAGAAGCAAATTCATAAGCAGTTGATTTCAGACCTCTATGAGAATGTTAGTGGCTGCCTCTGGTCCAGAAACCTAATATTGTACACAACTGTGTGAAGTATTATTAAATTATAAATACATTAAAATCATTCTTTGCTGCTAATTTTGAAAGTCTGTGCTTTATTAACCTTCTGTTTCAGCATTGTCAGAGCTCCTCAGTAATGACAACACTGATGGATTCATTATCAGTTGAACTGCATGTTGGCCAGACAGCAAAATTAAAATGGAGCTCTTCTGACGGTGACATGCACATGCACACCTGATTTGCTTCACACTGATCTCACTTGAACTGTTAATAAGTTGTTTTGTGGGATCGGTTTTGTGTCTCGGTAAGTGACCATAATTGGAGGAACAAGATTTCTACCGTTATGCATAATTGTACTTTCTAAGTACACTACAATCACAAGCTCTTACTTCTAAGTGTTATACTTAAATTTAATAAAATGCTAAAAAAAATTAAAAAAGGCTGAGAAATTTTCACTTCATTCACTTTTCATTTTCACAAAAATAGATTAAATTAACACTAATGGATGTGCAGTTTGCAGCTTTCATATCAAATTCTGCTATTTTCTCTGAATTTTATTAATGTGTTTTAACACTAAATAGCTTTAATATATAATGCACACTGACATTTGACTGGGATTATGTTGTTATGCTGACTGATTCATTGAATAATGACACTTTATTTACATGATGTGAAAGGATATGTCTCGTTATAAAATCTGTTGACCATTGGCAACTAAAGCTGACATGTGATTCATGATTTTTTTTCCCACTCATCTGTGAATAAACTGAGGTTTCATCCCAATTCGCACACGCTATTTCACTGGCATACAGCAGAGCTGTTTAACTGACATCATGACTCAAAACTCATTAGTTAAGGTTGCTGTGTTGGGATTTGTTTACACGTTTTCAAGGAAATCAACCTATAAATGGCTGACATAACTGTGCTTACAGTTCCCTCTGCACATTCTACTGGGTTTAAAGAAAGTATTTTAACATGTGAAATATTGTTCACATCAGCTTTAACCTTAATTCAAGGCCTGTGTTTTATTGGCATGCACTTGAAAAACAGCAGTTCAATGATACACTTAATTAACAATGTGCTCTATCTTCATGCTCAGTCAACTTGTCAAGGATCTTGTTCAAAGTGTGTGGGTTTTATCCCATCCTGACTTATCACTGCTTTGTTCTTGAGCATTGCGTTTGACCCCAGGTTCATCTTGAAGGGACAGTTTCTGCAGTCAGTGTCCTGTACTCAGCTCAATGACAAACAAACTTTATGTACTGTTTTTATGAAATGCTAATAGCTTTGTCAAATTGAAATGCTAATTAAATTTGTTATCATGCTACATTTTGCATCAAATTGGAATTAAGCAATAAACTGGTGTGGATTATGAATACAGTCATGGCTAAAGGGCATTGCTAGGCACAATACACATGTGGGTGCAACCTCTTTAGCAATGAATACTTTTCACATGCTTTCAATATGGTCCTCAGGGCCTTATTGCTGTAAAAAACATGATATAAATATTAAGGACACAGTTCCATTTCATTGTTTTTATTTGTTTATTTTATTTAGCAAATTCATTAAGTGCTGTCTTTCCACTAGAACGATAACTGAACAGCATTGTACATTTATGCATTTGGCAGACACTTTTATCCAAGCAACTTACATTGCATTCAAGGTGTACATCAGTTCATACATTCCCTGGGAATCAGAACCATGACTTTGATGTTGCTGGTGAGCTACAGAAATGATTTTATTGGTGTAGTACAGTTATTATACAGTATAAAACAGCTCGTTCCGGTCCTCCCATACGAATAGTCAAGCATCGGTTGTTCCAAGAGTGCTGAAATAACAGCACTGGAAATTTTTACTATTTGTAATATGACTCAACTTGTTATTGTGTTCCTTCCAGACAGACTGTCAGTCTGTGTATTAGTGGTGGGGATTTTTGGTGACTCTTTCTACAGGTTACATTATTATGCCAGTTGCTGCAAGTGACTGTCTTCATGAGTGACTCATTATTCAAATGGGTCATTCAAAAATGCTGATTCACTCAGGAGCCAATCAGTTGACTTGATTCTAGGGCTGCAACTAATGATTATTTTGATAATCGATTAGTTGGCCGATTATTTTTTCGATTAATTGGATAAAAAAAGCCCAATTTTCTTTTCTTCTTTTTTCTTCCACATTCTTCCCAATGTCCTTCAAACAAACATGTCAACTGAATGCTACGAAAACAGTGCTTAACAATTTATTAGACCACCTGTCATAATAAAGAGAAAACACAAATATTTTAGGAATCTGTCAAAAAATTGTTTAAGAATGTTATTGTCATTTATTGGGAAAATAACAAACTAAGTAGACTAGAATTTATTCACCTATTAACAAAAATGTCCTCCTATGCCTTTCATAACAGCTTGCATTCTTGCTGGCATTGCTTATGTGCTTTTTGACTGTAATTTTGTATCTGAAAAAAACAACAACAACAACAAAAAAAAAACAGTATAAAGTTCTTGACTATTTTTTTTTCTGCCTTTGTTCATAGAGAACAACAATAATTATATAATTCTAAGCATATAATAATTATATCATAACATTAGAAATGGCCAACTACTGTTCCTGAAGAGCTTTGGAGGACTAACCAATACAGAAAGCTAAAAAAAAAATGATTAAAATCACCAATACTGTTAGTTTAGAGCAGAAGTGGCACAAGCCTTACATAACTTGTTAAAAACCTTACATAATATTGTTTTAAAAAAAATTGTTAGGCACTGTATATAGTGAATATAGTTTAAATCTCTACATTAAAAATTAAAATAATAATGAATATAATAAGGACGAATAAAAACAAACTCAGTGTTAACCAACAGGTAAGAGTAATTTTCTGCAGGAACACGTGTTCACTTTGATCACAGTCACGTCTGTTATTTCTTTATCCTGTAAAAGGCGGTTATGAAGCGTCTGATATTTATATTCATAATTACACGCTGTATCTCTTTACAGTTCCTACTCTCATAAAATGTGTGTGCTACATGTTGACTTTCAAACCGTAATTTAACGTTCAACAACAGATATTTCAGCACAATGAATGTTTTTGCGCGGAGTAGGCTATTAACCTAATTGTCTCCACTCTACTGTGTTGTTCCGTCTGTCCGCCGCGCCGGCGCACATTCAGTAAAGATTTACTATCAGGACGGACCTTTTTGCAAAAACGGAAATGCTCGCGTGAATTTGTGACATTTACAGATAAGGATATGACCGTAAACTGAACGTTTTTGCGCTGAGGACTCACACAAATCTGTCAAAGCGCCTGACAGGGCAAGCCATTACGCTAATGCATTAGCTTAAAGCTTAAAATAAATAATTATCATGTTTTGAGCAGCTTGGATCACGTACTTCTCCTGCAGCATGTCATTCCGTTTCCTCCACTATTTTAGATGCATTTTGGCCATAGAAATGCGTTATTCAGTGCCGTAATTTGACGCGACCTGCTGAAGTTGGACGTGCACTGTAGGCAGACCCGACTAATCGATAATGAGAATCGTTGTCGATTATTTTCATTATCGATAACAATCGATTTTAACGATTAGTTGTTGCAGCCCTAATATAAACATTGCTGCAACACACTCTCAAGGCAATTTGTAACTATTTTACGCTACCTGGTCTCATGACGAAAACGTGCCTCTGGGAACTTTTTCGCAAGATGAAATATGTACCAATTAGTACATATCACTGCAGTTTCCAACAGAAATGAACACTGCAGGCGGTAAAACAGTAAGCACTTGAAATCTTTTTGTACACAGTTAAGATTACAGCTCCATATGCTTTGCTTTTCAGCTGTAACAAGCTTGCTCGGTAGCTCGGCAGACACAGAAATGGACTTGGGATGTGGGATCCTTGGGTACGAATTCTGTAACAAGCATGACTCATGGTGAAAGTTGAGAGATCAAAAAACAAGCTAAAATGGCATGCTTGCTATCGCATTTTTACGCCACATCGCTTTTGTTCAAACTATCAGGTAGGTTTAGGTGTAGTGCAGATGGTGTGTTATTTTCAAACGTCACAGAGCATTATACTTGTAGCTTCACTCAACGGACATTTCAAGTCAGAACTGCGGTGACACCTACAAAACCAACGTCACATAAAACGTACCATATGTACGTTCATCTGTTCCAGGGGAAAAAAAAATAAATAAATTTGCGCCACACTTTTAGCGCCAATTAGTGGACATTTCACATTAAATATGTCAAGAAACGTACATGGCGGTATGTATTTCACGTCTTGCGAAAAAGTTCCCTGGGGTAACTTTGATTTACATACTTTATATTAATTACTGTTTGAGCAGAGTCAGTTTGACATATGTGACCCTGGACAACAAAACCAGTCATAAGGGTCAATTTTTCGAAATTGAGATTTATACATCACATGAAAGCTGAATAAATAAGCTTTCCATTGATGTATGGTTTGTTAGGACAATATTTGGCCCAGATACATCTATTTGAAAATCTGGAATCTGAGGGTGCAAAAAAAATCAAAATAGTGAGAAAATGGCCTTTAAAGTTGTCCTAATTAAGTTCTTAGCAAAGCATATTACTAATCAAAAATTAAGTTTTAATATATTTACGGTAGGAAATTTACAAAATATCTTCATGGAACATGATCTTTACTTAATATCCTAATGATTTTTGGCATAAAAGAAAAATCAATAATTTTTACCCATACAATGTAATTTTGGCTATTGCTACAAATATACCCCAGCGACTTAAGACTGGTTTTGTGGTCCAGGGTCACATTTTCATGTTATATATCACTTGAATATTTAATCAAGATTTTAATTTTGACAGTGTTGTACTGGATTGAAAATTAAATATCAAGCACAAATTATTTCCTTTTATTTATTTTTTTTATGCTGTCGCAAATGAGGGGGGAAAAACATTTTATTTTAGCATTTGATTTATTATTTGAGCATCCCTTTTGAGAATCTGATTTATTATTTCAGTATTTGAACATCTGAATATAATTTTAATTTAGTTTCAAAAACAAAACAAACAAACAACAACAACAACAACAAAAAGTGTCCATAGCTACCATTGATTAATTGTAAAAATAATAATAATAATAATAATAATAATAATTTAAATTAATTTATCCATGTAAATTAAATGTTGTATTGGCCAATCAGCATCTAGAAATTTTAATTGAGTTTCATGATTTTGTTTGCAGCATACTCTCTCTCTCTCTCTCTCTCTCTCTCTCTCTCTCTCTCTCTCTCTCTCTCTATCTCTCTCTTATTTAACATGACATCATACATATTTAATACTTTACATGTTTTAGCTATTTGCTGAATTTAGCTCTTCATTAACATGGCACAGGGTCCTGTCACCAGACAGCATGTGCACTAGCTCAAGTGAATTGCATAGCAAAGCTTGATTGCCTAATTTGAGACAGTAATAGCGTTGAGATACCCCTCACCTGATCCTCTCTGATAATCAGCGCTTCAGCGATAACACACACATAGACACACACACACATCCACCCCCAGGCTCTGCTTGAATGGACGAACACTCCCTATCCCCACAGGGACAGGTAAATCAACCTCAAAGCTGAGACATGAGAAGCCTTGGATATTTGAACCAGCGTATGTAAATGACAGCTATTTTTAGACTCAGAGTAATTCAGGCCCAGAATGTCTGTGCGTGTGTGGTGAAAAGTAAGCAGTCTACGTCAGTGTTGAGTGCCTGTTTGGCTAAACAGATATCAGTGATGTGCAACCCTTTTAAAAGCTACTGAAGTAAAACACTGCAGGAATTGCTTGCAGATCTTCACTGCCCTTTTTCCACTGAGCACTTGGTGTCTGACAGCTCTTTACTTGTTCACTGCACACGAGTGCCAGTTCTTTTTCTCCACCCCCCAGTTTGTCTTTTCTTATTTAGACGAAGCATATTTGTATCACACTCAATGCACCTGCATATCATTGATCCCAACCGACAGTGCGCGCTCTAAGCCACTTCTGAATGTGAAGATGGATGGCTACGATGAGGTTAGCCATCTATGGTATTGATGCCAGCGCAGGGACTGAAATTGTAGTGAGGCTGTTCACAATCTCCACAACACAATCCAACAGGGAAATTCCACTGTTTTTGATATCAGGCTTATTTTATCTTTATCGACTTCTGCTGACAGATTCGGAGGGTTGTTGGAGAGTTGTTGTTTTAGGACAGGGATTCCTCATATTGATATCATGAGGAGCTTGCTTAAACTGTTTTGAAATCATCTAGCCGTTTATTGTTCCTTCATTCCCGCGGTGTGTCCCACAACTTGGGAAAAAAAGCCACTGAGTGCTTTAAATAGTACTTTCTTTGGATGTTTACGACGGCACAATGGTGCCTAGAGGAAACAGTTATTGCTCTTTTATTTTATTGTTCTTTCATCTCCCATTTTGGGTTCAGTTATTCCAAATTTGTGGTTTCTCTGCTTCTGGGCCACTAGGGCACCCTAGGACTCCACAAACAGTCCCAGTGGGGGGGTCAAGGCTCATTTGAAGACCCAACCAGGAATAACAGTCATGTTCTTTGGCTAAGGAAAAATAATGTGGTCATAGTTATGTTTAATGTGCAGTTATGTTTAATTTAAGAATCAACTTTGTCATCGAATTTTCTTATAAATCCTTTTGGAGAAATGAATGTTGACACAAATGAGGGAATTGCTGACATGCTGACAGTGAATGTATAGAGCTCTAAAGGGTGATACTAAATTTAATGTGATGTAAATACACGTTTTGTATACTTAGTAGTAATATTAATAACAGTAAATTATACATAATTACAATCAACTAAGCCCAAACCAAACCCCAATCCTGACCGTAGCTCTATAGTAATTACATGTACTTCACTAAGTACTTATTT
>JAFVLL020033406.1:0-84299 GCA_021397915.2 Tor tambroides | reverse complement strand
CTAAGCAAGCGCCCGACACTGACAAGGGACGCGATGCAGTACGAGACCAAACGCGATTTCAGCACGTCTCCACACAGTAAACAAAACAAGCGTATCCTTTTAGGGTAAGGCTTTGATATAAATGCCATGCAAAGAGACAGAGCATCATCTATGAATCATAACCCCCAACAAATTGGCTAGTGTGTTGATACGCGTTACCCGCCACAGCCGATTTTCACCTGCATTTTACGGATTGGCGTGGGTTAATTTCAAACCCTGTATTTCCCATTGGCTGTCCTGCTCTCTGGCAAGATACTAGCATTGGCAATCAAAAAATCCATATTGGTCAACCACCAACCACAACACACCAAACCAATAGCTGGCTGTCAACCGATGCTGACCTGTGGTTAGCATCTGTTGGCATAGTTTTTGCAGTTTTTTTCCGCACCATTGCCACTAGTCAGACCCCTGTCGGAGCTTTTCAGCCAATTTAACATGTTAATTTGGTGGCAGAGCCCATCAGTGAGAGAGATCACACTGATTGGCTGTTCAGTTTAGCGAACCAGTGCATGAGAAGAAGAAATGAAGTGACAAAAGTGAATAAAAAATGAAATTAATTCAAGATTGGTGTGAAAATGGTAAGCAAGCACTGTTTTGTTTATGGTTTCTATATCAGCAGTCTAGCTTTTCCCTTTGAAAGGCCAATACAGACTACTGACGCCTTCTGGTATGGAGAGTTATTTCCTCACACAGGTGCAAATCATTAGTTGGTAGCTGGCTGTAGTCTTTGAATGCGATACTACAGATGGCTTTTGTCAAAGCTAGTTCTTTGATGTCGGATTGGTGTGTCCAACATTTACAGGGTAAGTTTATTCCATAAATGACATCCCAATTCAGTCTATTACAACTGCTTATGTTACAATTGTGTGAACATTTTGAACACTGGGAACAACTGGGTTGTGTCTGTTCTCACCTGTCTTGTCGTATTGACTCGGTCTTCCTGAGCTTCTCCTCCCATGTTTCATTCAACTCTGCAATTATCTTCTCTGTTTCCTGTTGGAAACACAGAAAGACAAAGCTAGACAGAAATATTTTCTCTGCTTTTACTCTATTTTGCATACCAAACATACATACAAAAGAACCCCTGATCAGTCAGAATCACTCTCCGCATTTGGATTCTCTGACATTTGGTTAGTTGACATGCCTCTGAAAGGTATCATTTAGAGAGTAGTAGAAGCTAAGGTTAGCAAAACTTCTAAAATTACAACACCTTTACCTACTTTAATACTAAGAAGCTCTATCATTAGAAAGTAGCTTCTCTAACATTGCTGTACTGACATTTGGCTTTTGTTGGGAAGAGAATGTGTGTCTGCTGAGAATGTGATATCATGTGTACCTTGAGTCTCTCCGTGGCCTCCTCTTTGCTGATGTGTGCAGTGGGACTAGTCGGCGTCACACCCTCCATTGGTGCATCAGAGGTAGACTGTACATATGAGAGCGAGGGCTGATGGAGCTCACCTGATAATCCTCCCAAAGCCGGGCGTCCTGTTTCAGACCCTGAGAGAAAATAAGCATGCCAGTTATTGATTAAGTGACTGTTATTGTAATTGGTGTGCCTTCAGTTCAAATTCAAAATTAGCATGCATCATCAACACATCCCTCCTCACAGGCATTTTCCCCACTGCGTTCAAGCAGGCTCGGGTAACCCCACCGCTCAAAAAACCTACATTAAACACTTCTCTTATAGAAAACTACAGACCTGTCTCTCTCCTTCCACTCATAGCGAAAACACTCGAACGAGTTGTCTTCAACCAGGTATCATTGTTTCTTTAACAGAACAACAAACTGGACGCTAAACAGTCAGGTTTCAGGAGTGGCCATTCAACAGAGACTGCGCTACTCTCAGTCACTGAAGCCCTGCGAATTGCAAAAGCCGATTCCAAATCATCAGTCCTCATTCTGCTGGATCTTTCTGCTGCTTTTGACACTGTCAATCATCAGATCCTCCTGTCTACCCTCTCATCACTGGGCATCACTGGGATTCCACTTCGCTGGTTTGAATCCTATCTCACTGGTAGGTCTCTCAGGGTGGCCTGGGGAGCGGAGGTATCCAAAGCACATCAACTGGTCACTGGGGTTCCTCAGGGATCGGTTCTTGGACTACTCCTCTTCTCCACATACACTATATCACTGGGTCCCATCATACAGGCACATGGCTTCTCCTACCATTGCTACGCTGATGACACACAGCTCTATCTCTCTTTTCAACCAGATGATCCAACGGCCTCGTGGTACCATCACAGAGAGGCTCAAAATCACTCTCCAGAACATTCTCGTTCACCATTCCTGGCTGATGGAATGATCTTCCCACCCCTATCCGGAATGCTGGATCCCTGTCAATCTTCAAGCAACAACTGAAAACTCATCTCTTTCGACACTACTTGACTTCACCCTAAACTTAGAAAGTGTATTTTTTTTTTTTCCTCTTTATTTATTCCTTCCCTTGCTAGCTTGTACTTATCTGAACAATGCCTGAGACTTGGTGTTACGAGCACCTCCTCTGTCTGATTGCCTTTTCAAGATGAATCACTTTATGTATTCCCCAATTATAAGTCGCTTTGGATAAAAGCATCTGCAAAATGACTAAATGTAAATGTAGCGTTTGTGGTTTTAGTCCACATCTGTCAAGTTTAGTGCATCCCGTGACCATGTGATTAGATTTCCCTCCCCAGCAAATCAGCATATTAGAATGATTTCTGAAGGATCAAGTGACACTGAAGACTGGAGTAACGATGCTGAAAATTCAGCTTTCATTGCAGGAATAAATTACAATTTAAATATGTTAAATATAAATATATTCAAGTAGAAAACAGTTATTTGAAATTGCAGTAATATTTCACAATATTACTTAGTTTTTTAACAAATAAAAGTAGCCTTGGAGAGCATAGGAAACTTCTTTAAAAAACATTTTTAAAAAACATTTCAAAAGCTCTAAAAATGGGTTTAAGACTCGTTTTTGTTTGGTTTTGTGGTGAAATGTGACCAGGCTGTTAATGTTAGGAGGGTTTGCGTATATGTGTATATTTACCTGAGGCAGTGATGAGGTTGCTGAGTCCCTGAGACAGAAGGAGCTCTTTGAGTCTGTTGACCTCTTCTTTCAGCTCCCTGACGAGACGTGCGTTTGGATCCTCATTAATGACAGCATTACACTTTATCTGCTTAGCTCTGTCTGCATACCTACAGCAGGACACATGCTGGTTATAAAGTACATACAGGACAATGAATTGTAGAAAATAATTATGTCTCTCTCGTGTGTTTTTACCTGAGAGTACTGAGTGTTTCTTCATAATTAATATCTGCTGGGCTCAGAGCAGCAATCATGGCTGTGCGAGAGTTTCCACCTTCAAACACAAACACTCAATTAAACTCTGTGAGGAGCAGTAACAACAGTTTGTTAGAGACTTGTTTGCAACAAAAACGACACCAAAACTTAAATGAATCACTGACAGCAGGTCTATTCACACCAAAATGAAAAGGCACTGCTTTAATGAAAGTTAAAATGAGTTTATTTCAATAATAATAGCAACTAGTACACTATTCAAAATTCCTTTATGCAATTACTAAAGTTACATATTAATACATGAACAAATTAAAGCTTTGTAGTATTTCTCAAATAAGTAAACAACGTTTCAAGTTTTTCAAACAATTAGTCAAGGAAACTGTCAGTAAGTAATACATAATTAAATAAAGAGCAGTAAGTGGTTCTCTTTTTCTTCTTGATATTGCCATTTGATTGTTATTAATAACATAAATGAGAGCGACAAGTTTGTTAGACCTTATTTTTGGCCACCCGCTTATGCACTACAGTTTAAAATTCAGTGTAAGATTTTTAAAATGTTTTTTAATTTATTTAGCATTCATGTTTTTAGCATTTACTGTATTTAAACAAAAATACAGTAAAAACAGTAATATTGTGCAATATTATTACAATTTAAAATAACTGTTTTCTATTTGAATATATATTAAAATTTTATTTATTCCTGTGATCAAAGCAGACTTTTCAGTGTTGTTACACCAGTCTTCAGAGTCACATGATCCTTCAGAAATCATTCTATTATGCTGATTTGCTGCTCAAGAAACATTTATTATTATTATCAGTGTTGAAAACAGTTGTGCTGCTTCATAACTTTGTGGAAACCAAGATATTTTTTTCAGGATTCTTTGATAATTGCAAAGTTAAAAAAAATAAATAATAATAATTACAAAAGCATAAAATCTTCTGTAAAATTAGAAATGTATTTACTGCCATTTTTGATCATGTTTGATTTTTTAATGTTTCTTTTCTACATAAAACTTAAAAAAATATTACTGATTCCAAATTTAGAACAGTAAAGCGTTCAAAACAAATTAACTGTTTACATAAATAGCAAGCATTTAACCACAACTTCCAAAAAAGTAAAAGTAAAGAATTTAGCAGTTTACAGCAGCTCAACTGTACTTGTTTGATGAGCAAGAAAGAAACGCACTGGTTCTTGCGGAAGCTCGAGTGTCTTTATGAATGTTTTGAAGTGTCCAAGTTTTGGTTGCATGGACAAAATTCAGGTTACACTGAATTTTATCATCATTTGTATTGGGAAGATGAATGAAAGTCTTATGGGTTTAGAACGACATAAGGCTAAGTAAATGAAGATAATATTAATTTTAAGTTGAACTATCCTTTTAAATATGTGAATTTCCTTAACACTGAAATTCTTAAAAAAAAATGTTGTTCTTATATCTAAAACTTTCAGAATACACACAGCTGATATCTGCATCTCTGTATGTTATCGAAACCCCACATGAAAAATATGTATCGCAAAATTTACTAATTTCATTTTAGATTATTTTTCTGTTACCGTTTAATCAGCTGTGTTTGTCTTCACAGGTAAGTTAGAGAGCAAGAATATCTCCATCTCAAGATTTACTGTCAAAACACGATGTCTGCCTCTTGGGCTGACAGAAGAGTTACTTAATGACTAGTTGCATATCAGATAAACTTGCTGTTGACTGGTTTTGTGTATCAGACCAAACTGGTTTTGGACGCCAGACAAAATGGATCCTCTGATGGGACATTCCTGACATGTTGACTGGATCTAACAACATGTGACCCAAAAGCATCTTATTGGTCAATGAATTTATTTCAGAGAAAAAAAAAAAGTCTCTCTAAATGAAAAAATGTTTTCTTGTCGGACTAATTTTCCTCCCTGGTGTGAGCAGAAGTGTTGGAATGTATGGTTTCAACTCAGTCTGTGAATAGGCCTTTAGACAGCAAGACATACCTAGATTTTCTCTCAATAGCCACGTGAGCACAGAATCCCTGTAGGGAATGAAATCAGAGCGTCTCTTCTTTGAGCCGTGCTGTGGAGGGGAAACATATTGTTACTTTTGACAAAAAACTCGACATTTGAGACAAAACACTGAAAGACAATTGAAGAGACAAAGACACTGATGAGAAGTGAGGTAAAGAACTGAACCGAAGCAGCAGTAGGAAACAAAGGAGAGTCAGAAAATCTAAAAAGAACAAAAATAAAAAGTTCTTACCATGTCTGCCAGTGCTGAGATGACTTTACCCAGTGTTGTCAGAGACTTGTTAATATTGGCTCCCTCCTAAAAAAAGACACAATACTTTTAAGCTTTCTATTAATACTCAATAAGCTTAATACAACCAAAAGTTGTCATAATTTACTCAACAGAATGTTCATAGCTTTTCAATGTAATTCAAGTAGCTTGATCTCAAGCTCCAAAAAAACATAAGTGTTATATCTGACTCATATCTAATTTAAGCCATGCATTTTCAGTCTTCAGTGTCACATGATCCTTCAGAAATCACTCTAATATGCTGATTTCCTGCTCAAGAAATAATTCTTATTATTATCAGCAATATGAATGATACACTACCATTCAAAAGTCTGGAGTGAGTAAGATTTTTTTTTTTTAAAGAAATTAATACTTTTATTGTGTAATGACGCTTAAAATTGACCAAAAGTGACAGTAAAGGCATTTATAATGTCAAAAAAGATTTCAATGTCCAAAAAATGCTGTTCTTTTTAACTTTTCAATAAGCAAAGAATCCTGAAAATAATGTTTCACAAAACATTACTATTCCAACATAATAAATGACAAGAACCATTATTAATAATTGAGTGCCAAAAATAACAGACAATAAGTGTGCACCAAATCAGAATATCACAATGATTTCTGAAGGATTATGTGACGATGCTACAGTAATGATGCTGAAAATTCAGTTTTGCATCACAGGAATAAATTACATTTTAAAATACATTATATTCAAATAGAAAATAGTTCATTTAAATTGTAATAATATTTAGAAAACAGTACACAAAAACATGAAAAACGTAGTATGAACATCCTTCAGAACAACGATGATGAGGGTGTTTATATGATGGCAGTATTTTGTTTTTGTGTAAATTTTTCCTTTAATTCAGATCTAATGAGACATCTGACAGACCTTCAACCTCATGCCTTTGGCTCCAGATGAGTCTGCTCTCTCACTTCCTGCCAGATCAACCAGGCTGATCTTGCTCACCTGAACAGAAGACAACAAACCAGACTAAGTAAAGAACAGCAAAAAAAAAAAAAAAAAAAAAGCAGGACACAAAAGCAAAAAAAGCATTTTCTAATGTCTGACACACACCTTCTCAGTGTCCAGGCTGGTCATGTTATCATGTCGACGCTGTGTGAAGAGGATGGTGAAGACAGCATGTGAGCGACTGCTGGTCTCGTTCATATTAGTAGCAGCAACCGTCCTTAAAGTAACAGAAAACATACAAAAAGCAAATAAATGAATGCACATTACACACCTAAATACTGTCATACTTTTTTTCAACAATAAACTTAGCTAGTTATTAAGCAATTAAACTTAACTGAAGCTGCGCTTCATATTTTTATCTGGACTTTTAATAACATGCATATTTTAAAACTGTTCTGCAAACAATGAAAAGCATATATTTAAATCTTTGTTTTGTTGCATTCATCTCTTCCACTGTTCAAAACAGTATGTATATATGTTCAGTGGTGTTCCGTCCATATAAGCTGCAAATGCTTTGCAAACCCAGGCCGTCTGAGAGAATGAGTTCACGGGCTAATTAATATAAACATGATTATAAATTGATCCCTTGTCATTTGAGAGGTAACTTAAAGCTTAATGAAGAGTTGGGAATAAGTAACGTTACGTAAAATTATTTATTTGAAAAACAACAGTAATTTTCTGTAAATCTACATCAGTATAGTATTGCCAAAGATTACATTGTGTTTGATGCAAAACTAACTCGACTAAATCACATGAAAAAAAAAACAAAAAACTAAGTAATTGTATTTTCATGCTTTCTTAAGCAAAGCAAATTTTGAAAGTCCACTGAAAACATCTCTTACATTTTTGGTCATAGACAATGTTGAAGATTGTCAACATGCCTAAGTAGTTAATAAAAAAAAATAAAATAAAGTTAATAAAAATGTATAATAAAATCCTCAGAACACTTTGAACATTCTAGAGATTTTGTTTATGCTTGTGTCGCTTACAGTTAAAGTCCTTCTCTGTTGTTGTTGTTTGCAACATTACTTTGGCAATATTTTAAAGATATTATTATTTTTGGTATTTATTTTTGCATGGTCTGTTATTGGAGTAGTGTCACCCTGGTGGGAGTTTTAATTCCTATTCACTGGGAATTTTAAAAAAAAAGAAAAATTCAGTTGATGCAGAGAAATACAGACAGTGGGAATCCCCCATCTCCCCACCCTCTGAATATTACGTATCATAACGTAACTACGTGTAAATGTTATTTGGTGGTTTTTACTTGGGAAAGCAGCTACAGTATATGTTTTTGTAGCATTCGGATAACTATCGGATAAACCTGAAACGATAGGAGGAGGATTGGAGATTAATTTCATTCACAAATAAGGTAGGAAATGTGCATACTTATAAATTGACACCTGCCACGGTGTTTAGCTCTTCGAGTGTGTCCTAAAAGCCGCCTTAGCACTCAGCATACCTGTTTAAAAAAGTCACCGCTCGCCACTGGTATGTATGTATTTATGTATATAATCTGATTAATTGTTTATACTTTTAGCAGACAAACAGTATTTTAACCTGAATCATAGTCATGTTAGTGTGTATAATAGTACCTGGCTTTGTTGCCAGTGTCCATGAGATCTGCAATATCACTGTAGTTGGTAACCGCCATTTTGGAGAGGTCTTCTACATAAGGGCCCATTATAGGGTGCTCTCTGACCCTCAAGGCTCCTCTGCTTTTTGGGTTCAACAAGTCTCGAACTCGCTCACAGTAAATCTCCATATATGAAACCTAAAAAACATACATAAAATGATATCCAGTCTTTTACTGACTGTGTAACAAATAAGGAGCCAGCTCATTTTATTTTCAGAAATGGTTTATTTGCATATAAGGCCATGCATCAATGAAATGTCCAAAACACTCACAGTCTCACAGTTCTTTTAACAATGGACACACACAATGACTCAGACGCACACAAACATACCTCTACAGAGAAGGACAGGTCAGGGTCAGTGTTATCTGCCGTCTGTCTGAACAAATCCTCACACATCTATGGGGGAAAAAAATTAAATGATGTACAATGAGAGAGATGTGAGAGAGATCACTAATGGTTTATACTGTACTTGTGTTGAATTTAACTCTGTTAATTACTTCAAGGTCCGTGTACTTTTGCGTCCATTCGTTTTTCGTTTTTTAACCCAGAAATGAAATACGGAAAATGCGGTTTCTTCTTTAATGGTTCAAACACTGATGAATAGAATAAGCAGGCACAAGCAGATTTTCATTATTCAAAAATCCGATTTCATTAAAAATCATAAAAGTTTGTTTTTTAATGTATATAGGCTAAGTTTAATTTCTACCTTGTTTAGCTCATACAGACACTAGCGCCCTCTCGCGCTACTACCATAACTGCTTTATGAAAACCTTTAGCTTCGATATTTTTATGATCTTAATAATTTTTCACGCCTAAAAACATGTATGAAATACTCGTTAGATATTGCTTTGCAAATAACTGTATCCCGGGCAAGTTCTATGGGAATGAAACGAAAAAGCAAGAGATAAAAAAAAGCAAAAGCTAGAAATAGGATGACTGACATTTTCTGTTGATTTCCTGAGTGGCCATGCTTTTAAGTTAGAATCAACTCCAAGACACAGTTTTGTTCAGTGCTGCACAATCGGGGGCCTGTTTCATAAAACAGGTAAACTTGTTTTATGAAACAGGCCCCAGGAGTCTCTCATTATACCAAACAAAGTGTAACGTGATGTAAATAAGAGATTCATTGTGCAGTGTAGATCTTCATTGATTATAAGGGATTTTTGTGAGATCTCCATAAACTGAAATGAATGACAGTTTTATAATTATTATAGGGAGCGCAGAGCGCTTTGCGCGCTTTCTTGGCTAATCCGTTCAGAATGTGAATAAGTTTAGTTTTTCATGATGCTGTTGGACCAGTGACAGCTGCACACTGCAAGGTTTTGGGAGTGACATCTGCATATAAATGCACCATTAATTAACAGGGCAAAAATATGTCAACATGTAGGCTATACCGTCACTGATTTCAGAAGCATCCTCAGTGATTCAGGAGCCGGCCTATCAGATTACAACTTTATATATTTCTATTTTTACCCCATATATTAAGCCGTGTGTAGCGCTCTAACACGATGTAAGGTACATGCCATGCATGGTCTTCTCCGAAACCGTGACCCAGATAGCACACAAAATTGACAAAATTATATCCCAGTATATCATTTCATGACGATAAAGTTCCCAGGATTCTGCCTATGTCTATTTTAAAAACCATATTTTCATTAAGTCTCTGCATTGTTCCAAAGACTCTAGTTCTCAACTGAATGTGCGGGAGAAGCATTACTAAATTTTGCCAAAGAAAACCTGCTAAAATCGACATTTTTCTACATTAATTTGTGCATTTTTCAAATGTTTATTAAAAGTACAAAAATTCATAAACAAAAATCTGAAAAGAAGTCAATATTTTACCTTTTCGTGAAGAATTTTTTGTGTACGGTTCCAATTTCAATTTTGGTTTTCAGCATAGCGTTTAAAAATACTATAACCGTTCTTTTTTCATGTTTTTCGTCTGGGTTAAAAAACAAAAAACGAATGGACGCAAAAGTACACGGACCCTTCAAATATTTAAAAATTATTTTAGTACCTTTGAAGAACCACCCACTGCTCCCTCATAAATGGACTCGACTATGTTTTTTTTTTGTTACATTATTTTGTTTATGATGAATGCAGATCTTTAACTACTCGATTATCATATAAACGATCAATTACGTTGGCACACAAGCCTCTAGTATAGTTATTGCATGACGCTCTGAAATACTTGATTCTGATCGGTCAATCAGGGCTTTCAGCAGTCTAACAGTCTCTGCCCACTTTTTCAGCAGCCTTGATTATTGGTTCCTATTCATTTTTAAAGCCTTTGCTTTTATAAGAAATTCCAATGTTAAACATAATTATTTAAAACAATAACAATGCAATGCTGATGACTTCAAAAAAAGCGTATGTCATCGTCTGTCTGTCTTTAAAAATCCTATTCATTTTCTCCATAGAAGAATTGATTTTTAATGATAATTTATAAACCTTTAATCAACTGTTGTACTCTGTAAGGACCACTGTTCTTTGCAACTCTGTAAATCAGACTGCTCATCAGCATAAATGAAATTTATGCTATTATTATACCTCTTGTATCACCAAGGACTCATGCTCTCATTAAATACAAACTTTACTTGTGTGATCTTACACCTCAAGTATCAACTGAATTTTGACTTCAATCAATATTTCATTTGCAGTGCGGAAAAATTCTGGGGTCTGAAACCTACAGTATTTTAGTACAGTGAATAGTACAATATGTGAAAGATAAGACATTTCTCAAATGCTGTGCATTCAGTCAAAAATCTTAATGGTCTTAAAATGGTTTTCAGTCACTTGGTTTCTGTTTTTTGTCATCCATTGTTAAATCTTATGCAGCTACATATTAAACATCCAATATATACTGACTCCATTGCTTTGTTCATTTCAATTGTTGACAGAAAAAAATTACTTGTTGCTGGAAGCTTTTATTCATGCTATCTGCATAAACATACCTGTGGTATGATGCCTTGCTGCCCAGGATCCTGTTTTCCCATCATTGTGTATGACTTTCCTCCTCCAGTCTGCCCATAAGCAAAAATACACACATTATAGCCCTCGAAAGCATGAAGCAGCATCTCCTCGCCAATGTCCTGATACACCTTCCTCTGAGATGCAAAGGATGGGTCTTCTTCCTGCAAACACACAGTAAAAAAAGTCTGAGGGAGTTTTCTGTCTTCAGATGAATGTCTGAGGGAGATGAGTGTTATTATTAGTAAATGCCATCAAATTTACATCTTGATTATATTGTGTTGTGTACTGTTTGCATTTGCATGCAAGAACAAACATAGAAAATGACTGTTGTCAAAGTTTTTAGAGTTCACTGGCGGCACAAGACAAACGCATTGTGGCATAACTTTCAATCGAGTTTTTGATGAAATAAAAACTTTATAGACCTTATGTTGCATGATATATGTTGTAGTATACTGCCCTACAAAGGCAAAAGACCTTAACTCGCTAGAGTGTGAAACTGAGAAAAATTACTTTAAAGTTTTTTTATCTGTCCAAATTAATTATAGATAGGGCACTGGAAATTTGGCAATTAGATGTTTTAACAACGAAAATGATCTACATTAAAAAATTGTGAGCTCAAACTTGATTTTTACTCCTATTTTGAAGTTACTGTACTCTGCCTTTGCATTTTCTGCAAAACGTGAGAAGTCACACCAAGGCAAAAGACAGTAACTTCCACATTATCAATATTTGGTTGCTGATCACCATTTACAAAATCGTTACAGTAACACCTGTATAAAATCTAGTGATCATGGGCTATCTCATATAGGCTATTGCATATAGAAATGTGACTGTATTAATTGTTTTTTGACCGTAACAAGCGGACTAAAAGTTAAACGTGAGTGGATACCGTTTTGCAACCAATTTATTTGCTATGCTCAGTAACGTAAAAGAATGCTAGACATAGCGTAATGCTTTTATATTGACTTGAATGAAAATAGCCTAACCTAAAAGAAGGACTTGTGGATTGATGTGAACGCCAGCAAGCAGGAATGCTCAGAATGCTTGTGGATTAAACATCTCCGACAACGTTTATCGCCATAGATCATCTCGGGTTACAAGAAAAGGTAGGATATGGATTTAATTGTGAACTGTTAGTACTGATTTTATGATTGATCATGCTACATGCTACGGCATTCGAGTCCATACGCGTCCAACTAGAAGTGACAGCCTGGTGAATAATTTGCATTACAAAAAGGAAAAAATAATAATAAAAAAAAAATCTTTAAAGGTTATTCATGATCATGTGTTGCTGCCAAGGTATCTTGTCTTTACTGTGCTTTGTTATATGGAGCTGTTTGGTAGATCGCGATCTATCTAGTTTGTTTGTCTAATAAAGTGTTTCAGTGACAGATCAGATGTATGAAAGTATACAAGTTACACCATAATTAAAACGCGGCAGGCTTTAATGGTCAGTAAAACAAAGGCAGAACACTGTATAACTCCAAGCCGGCACCGTAAGTTCATATTGATGCGCGGCTAAACAAAGGCAGAACTGGTGTTATATGGAGTTCTGCCTTGGTTTCTCCAGGGCTTTTCGAAATTACGGTCAAGACGACCCATTATTTTCTCGGAAAAACAACGAAATTGACTCAAGATACTTATGCACATGATAAAGGATGTCTTGAATGCCCCAAAAATATCAATAACTAATTTTCGACCAAAATCGAAGTGACGGTCCTTTGCCATTGCACGGCAGTATACCTTACTGTAAAGCTGTTTTAAAAGTCGTATACAAATATTCTTTAGTATTGAAAGGTTCATACAATTAAAATATTTCGGCAGCTTCAGCCTTACATCCTATCCCACTCTCTCCCCACCCATTTATATTGCAAATTGAGACAAAGCCTTTTTTTTTGGAGGAAGTTATGTATTCAGCGATAGAAACTTACTGAGCTGTGTGACCAGTATGAATAGTCAAAAGTGAAGTTCTTGGGTGCTTCCTTGGGTTGTTTGGGATTAATAATACCTGTAAAACAGAAAAAATTCAGCACACTAATTTCACACATTGATAATATTCCTTTAATTAAACTGTATTTATGTAAAAACAAGTAAATAGATTAATTGTATGTCTTATAATAAAATCACAATCATTTTAATGGGACAATTAGGGAAATAAAAATATTCTATACTAAAATTTACTTCACTCTATGAAATATGTAAATGTAAAATAAATAAAGAGACAAATAAGCGCATGAAACAGGACAGCATATTCACAATAAAGCAGTCTTGAGTGCCTTATCCAAATACTATAATCACTTTCCAGTAAAGCTGCTTTGAAACAATTTGAATTGTAAAAAAGGGCTATACAGAAATTTAAAGGCTGTGCATGGCATCCATACATTCAAAAGTTATGTGCATCTAATGATACAGCCTAATTATACAGGTCTTCTTGAACGGACTAGTCAACTAATGGTTCAATCCACAGATTTTGCCCATTTATAAAAATTTTTTGCAGATCCCTAAGATGCATGCTGCACAGGGATGCAGGTGTGGTAGTTGTTAAATATTGCATAATTTGACATGTCTGGAATGCTGCACTGACCAATCAGCATCCAAGACCAGATCTACTTGCGTTATATTTACATTTACTAATAAGGAGAATGAGTGTATGAGAAGTGAATGAGAATTTCAATGAGAAATGGAAACTGTTCTTAGGACATAGCATTTCCCAAGTAATGTCAACACAGTCCTGTCTAGCCAACATAATGAGCTTGGAAACGTCCCAGCTCGGCAAACACTGCAGGGTCATAGCACTTCCCCTCCATTCACATTTCTTTCAGTAGCTTTAGAACGACCTTTGACATGATATCCCAACGAAACCCTGCCCACAATGCAAACTCTGATGTTCTTCCTCAGTATTTTTGCATTGATTTCCAGTGCAAATATCTAAAGATTCTTAAAATCAAGATACATTTACAAAAGAAGAAAAATAAGTTAAGGTAAGAATTCTTGTTTTATGAGAAATTGATCAAAATTAAGTGAGTATTTAAGTATGATTTAAAAAAGAACAAATATCAGACAATGGACTAAACTTTAATTCAAGAATTTTTTTTTTTCTTTTAAAGAAGCCATTACTTTCTGAATTTAAAACTTTGTGTTCCATTTTAAGACCTTAATTTGTGGAAGGGCAAATCAGGACTTTTTAAGAACCACAGAAACACGTAAATTATGCTTTTGCATAACCATTTGGTCCAAAAAAAAAAAAAAAAAAAAAAAAAAAAAAAAAAATCAGACTTAAAGGGATAGTTCACTTTGAAATTAAAATTTGATATCTATCAGCTTACCCCAAGGGCATCCAAGATGTAGGTGTCTTTTTTTCTTCAGTAGATCCAATTCTGATATTTTTAGGTCAAACCGTTCTAGTCTGTCAGTCATATAATGGCAGGTATTGGTCACTGGCTCTACTCAAGAGGGAAAAGAACATGCACAGAGAAATCCAAATTAAACAATTCCCCATCGTAACTACACACATTGATGGCCTAAGACACAAAACGAGCGGTTTGTGTGAGAAAATGAACAGTATTTATATCGTTTTTTACCTCTTGTACACAACCCATGTCCAAGTGATCTGAGTGCGCGCACGCATCCGGTGTGTGACGTGTTTGCGCGCGCTCTGGCTTAGTCTGCGCAAGCCACCGGAAGTGATCGTGCGCGCACTCAGATCACTTGGACATGGTTGTGTACAAGAGGTAAAAAAACGATATAAATACTGTTCGTTTTCTCACACAAACCGCTCGTTTCGTGTCTTAGGCCATCAATGTGTAGTTACGATGGGGAATTGTTTAATTTGGATTTGTCTGTGCATGTTCTTTTTCCCTCTTATAGAGCCAGTGACCAATACCTGCCATTATATGACTGACAGACTAGAACGGTTTGACCTAAAAATATCAAAATTGGATCTACTGAAGAAAAAAAAGACACCTACATCTTGGATGCCCTTGGGGTAAGCTGATAGTTCACTTTGAAATTAAAATTTGATATCTATCCCTTTAAGGCCCGTTCACACCAAGAACGATAACTATAAAGATAATATTAGCGTCCACACCAGCGGACGATATGGTCTGTTTATTAAACGCACCCTCGTCCGCTGCTTTAAATTCTCGAGCTCGTTATAGCAGGATGGATTCTGATTAGGTGTCAATGTTTTTATCGTTCATCAGCTGGAAAAAAATAATTCTGAAAGTGATTCCAACGATATCGTTTCTTTGTGCCTTTATCGTTATAGCTGTGCTGTGGACTCTGCTATTCTTTAATTTTGAGAACGATTTTAAGAACTATATCTTTATTGTTATCTTTATAGTTATCGTCCTTGGTGTGAACGGGCCTTTATTGTTTGCAAAAACAGATAATATTGATATTGTTTCTACAACGTAACAAAATATTAACTTCTTGTTTATTGACCTGTTGTACAAAATCAATAGCACATTTGCACTTGATTTGCAACTAGATTTACAATATTAATAATTGTGGAAATGCTTCACAGGATGGGAAAAGGGTCAACTGCAAGTAATTTGCTTCAACCTTTCCATTCTGGGATGTCTAGATGACAGCGAGCATAACATTGCTGTCTCTACCACACATACGTGCCACAGGGACATGCAGCTGTGGTTCAAAATTAACAACATTGCAGTTCTTGAGAATCGAGTCAAAATCCTGATGCATCGATGAATAATCATTTCCTCAAAAAGCACTGCATGTTCTGATTCGCTGTGATTTTGTGGATAGGACGGATATATATATAATAATGTTAAAAAATTAAAGCATTGCACAGTTTTGCCCTCTTTAAAAATCAGTTGGTGTAATTAATTTTAGATGGTTATAAAAGTGAAACTCTAGTGAGTAGGGTCATTAAAAGGAAGCCAAAGGGTGGAGAAGGCCCCTGCAGAATAAAGCACTGCTGGGTAACAATGAGCAATGCTACCTTGAGCTCAAACAGCTCAGTGTTTGTGTTGGAGGGGGGTCAAAGCAAACAGACTGCCAGCCCGGCAGATTCTTTAGATATAAAGTGTGAGAGTGAGAGAGAGAGAGAGAGAGAGAGAGAGAGAGAGAGGGGCGAGGCAAACGCAGTGGTGGCGCTACAGTTTGCAGTTGAAGAGAGAGTGGGGTGGAAACACTGCATAGAGGAAGATGGGAATGTGAGGTCTGGCAGCCAGTACTGCAAACAACAGGATTTTACAGCGGTTTAGGACTGTGGTTCCAAACTCTCAGAAATTCCCCCTCTTTCAACTTGTGGGTGGAGACAAGTATTTTTGGATACTACCATGGAAAAGTTCATGAGGAGTAACGACTAAAAGTGTGGAACGAGTTTTAACAGGGTCATATCACAAGTAGTCTAGATCTTCAGATACTTGGAGTTGATTAAATCATGCTTGACTGGCACGTAATAGACTGTGGAATAGATTTAAATATCGTAAAAAGGTGTTAAAGTGCTGAAAATATTAATACTACTTTTTTTTTTTAAGAAATGTAAAAATGATCACATTTATATTTCATCATGTAAAATGTAATAAAATAATTGGCTACAAAATAATTTATAAAATATTTAGTTATCAAGCATTGAACAGGGTTTGACAGTTTGAGCATATCACTTGCATTTGCGATTTATTTAGAATTTGTATTTAATATATTTAAAAGTATTGCAATTGTATTCAGAAGCACAAATTTGAAATTCAAGGTCATTAAAAATATTAAATATCTTAAATTGTATAAGAAGCATCTTAATGATCATTTTAAAAGATCTTAAATTTGGGGATGGAAAAACAGGACTCACGACATAGCCTGATGTGATTATTAAACTTCAAAAGGCCATGATTTCATTAAATAAATATGGGCACTGCACATTTCAAAATTAGAAACACAGCACTGTTTTATGTTCTACAGGCTTGTGCTTTAAGAGTAGTCTGCAATCAATAAGTACCATGCATTTATGCCAACAGACTGCTTTTGATTTATTTATGACAATGTTTACTTTATTACGTCTGTATTGTAATGTTGTAAATGGTTGTCAGAGTCCATAATTTATCGCCCTCATCTTTTTGAAGAACAGCGTGCAATAGTAAAGCATGGATATTTCAAAATAAGAGTCATAGTGTATTTCAGGCTTGTATATAATTAAATTCATCATTAAAGGTGCCATAGAATGCATTGATACAATATTTTAAATTGTTCTCTGATATCTACATAGAAGGTATGTGGCTTAGGTAAGGGCAAAAATTCTCCAGAAACAGTTTTACATGTGCATTTACAACCCTAGGATTTCTCCCCAGAATGAAACGGTCTGTTATTGGCTTATTTGGAAGGATCATGAATAATAATGTTGAGCTCTGCTCTGATTGGCTGTTTCACAGTACGGCTCATTTCAGCTCATTTCTCACACAGCAGGAAGGAAACACAGGGAGGAAAATATATATTTCAATACTTTCTCTCGCAGTTATATCGCCGGGTAATAATTTACTAGGGAGCCACTATTAATATGCTGGGCATTGAAACTCCTGACAAATGCACGATTGCTTTTTACTTTCACTTTTGATTTTGAGATTTGAGATCGCACAAACTCTGTTTATACTATGGAGCGGCAGTACTTACCACAGATTTTACAAGATCAGATGCTTGTCAGTGGTGCTCAGGATCTGTAAATCATTCGCCATCATCCTCAGTCATCACTCCTTACTCTGTTTATGTGGTAAGTGAAATCTTATGTACTGTAATGTAACAGGCTACCGCTAGCAAGAAGCTAACCATGTCCCTTTAGTGGCTCGCGTTATTTTATTAGAACGCGTTATTTCCTTTCCGTGCCTTTCTGAATTCAGACACCATCCCATCCCTGCACAGCCTGAAACATAACATTTATTTCCATGATCTGCCATTTTCGCTGTTGTCCTCACTTGTTTCTTCGCAATACCTGCAGAACTTCTGATGGTTCGGCTGGCGGCTGGCCTAGAACATGGGTGGGTATATGCAAATGTTGGGGGCGTAACTATTAGTGATCCCGACTGTTACGTCACAGTCGGTGTTATGTTCTGATTCGCCTATTTTTCAGTGGTCTTTTTTATTCACGAGATTTGCATAAGAATGAGGAAACAATGGTGTTTGAGGCTCACTGCATAAAGCATTTTTTTCTGGTTATTTTTGGTATTTTGGTTACACAATTAACTGTATCTGGCATTTTAATTCACCATAAACCTTGGTAGCATCTGCTTGGGCTGTCCTGTCACAGGAAGGTGTATTATTCAGTCTATAGATTTTACTACATTTATACAATATTTAAAATCTATAGACCTACTTTATACTGTGTACACACACACACACACACATATATATATATATATATATATATATATATATATATATATATATTTTATACAGTTTAAAGTAGGCCTATAAATACGTACATAATTATTAAATACAATTTGAAGCAGAAATTAGCTTTTTGTATTTTAATAAATCAAATCATATTGCTTGTAGATGTCTCCTGTATTCCTTTGTTAAGAAAAAAATGAAATTATTTGATACATTTCCAATCCACCCCTAAAGATTTTTTAATACGCTTATAACTTTTTTAACGTAGGAGCACATGTGCCAAGCTCCATGGAAAGGACAGGTAATAGGAATTCTGTGAATAATGACTGTACAAATTCTGTGGAAATATGTTGATCATTTGGCAGGATTGTGGCAACAAATTGTGTGCTGGTCTACTTATGGAGCAAAATGTTCATTTCAAAACAGGCTGATGCATGTTTTGTGTACTTTAGAGTTACCAAAACTCTGTATAACTTTGACTCCAAAATTCAACCACCGCGATAGACTACAGAGATTCTTTTTTTATTTTATTTTTTTAAATTATGCAAACAGATATAAAATTTACAGGTGACAAATCAAATACAAAATAACCAAGGTCAACAAAACATACTTGACAGCCAACATGATTTGTGTGAGTGAGTGTGTGAGTGTGTGAGTGTGTGTGTGTGTGTGTGAGTGAGTGAGTGAGTGAGTGAGTGAGTGAGTGAGTGAGTGTGTGTGTGTGTGTGTGTGTGTGTGTGTGTGTGTGTGTGTGTGTGTGTGTGTGTGTGTGTGAGACTGGGTGTGAGGGGTGGAAGTATATAAACAAAGGAACATGTAGAAAAGTACAACAGACATAACAATAGTAGAAAACCGCATTAATAACAAGGATGGAGGATGAGGAAGGTGATAAGTAATAATAGTAATAGTAGTAGCAATAATAATAATAATAATAATAATAATAATAATGAACTCAATTCATCAGAAATGAGGGGAAAGTTGGAGGATGAGGAAGATGACAAATAGCAATAATAACAGTATTAATTAGTAATAGTAACAATAATAACAACATTAACAATAAACTCATTCATCAGGAACACGGGGGAGTTTGGAGGATCAGGAAGAGGACAAATAGTAATAATAATAATAATAATGGTAGTAGTAGTAATAATAACGACACCACCACCACCAACACCAACAACAACAACAAAGCTATAAATAGTAAGATATTGTAAGGCTGCCTCTGGGCCCTCCATGAGCACAGCATAAGTTAGACCCCCGCCCATGTCACACTACGACAGGCCATCAAGGAGCGGTGTTGCAGGGCACAGGGCCCAAAGTCCCACCCCTGGCCGCCACACACATGCCATGCTTACCCTATTGTTTTTTGTTTAGTTTTTTTCCCTTTTACTGCATTTATTATTAAATTTGTTATAGACGTATGTGTGTGTCAACTAGTGTGTGATGCATTAAAAAAGCGTGATGTGCAGCGTGGAACCAGCCCAGGGCAAAACTCAGCCCCCATGCTTTTTTTTTTTTTTTAAAAAAAAGGAATAAGGAATGGAATAGGAATGTTCTTTCTGAAGGCAAAGATAAGGCAGTGTATCTACACACAGCGTAGAAGAGAAAATTGAAGATATAAAATGTTTCTGTTGCACTCACATGTGCTCTTGTCCTGCATCTGGATCACACACTTGGCTCCTCGGTTTATCTCTCGGCTATTGAAAGGCCGCACACGCACCGCCACTTTCACCGAGGAAGACGCCATGATAACTACTGGTCAACCTACTCAGCACCTGAAAGACAAGTGAAACAATGTCCAAAATTCACAAAATCTCACAAACGGTATTCATGAACCACTCATTACATGCTGAGAAATAGCATACTTTATGTGTCAACATTTTAATCCGTTTCTCAGAATGTAAAATTAAAAGAATTAATACAGAAATGTTGGTTGATACAATAAACATTTCTGCGTTATGACCAAAGGGTTAAAGCTTTGCTGGTTAGCATGATTAGCTCATGATGTTAGATGCTGTAACTATCTGGCTACAAAATGCATTGATCTCCATTGAAGGCCATTCAAACGTAGCCAAGTATTCAGACTAATTACATAAAGTCAATCTAAAGTTTGAAATGGATTTTTTTTGGCTTGGAAAAAGGATAGTCACTACTAGTGAAGGCTTGGCAGTATATGAATTCTTGTCAAGTCTTTTTCATTGGCTGCTGAATAGCCACACAAAGGCGTAACAAATTCATACAGCTTTACTTTTATACAGTATAAATGTTGCTCACTATAAGAGTGTTATTGTTAACTAAAACTATTAAAAACCATAGTTACCTTAGTTACTGAAATAAAGCTCGAACAGTTAGAACTAACTCATAAAAAATAAGTTAAAGAACTAAAATCTAAAACTTCACTAAAACTGAAAAAAGCTAAATAAAAAAAAAAATGTCAAGCATTATTAATGATGAAGATTACAAGTAAAAATTAAAATGAGAACTGAAAATATAAAAATAAAAGCATAGTCACCTGATCACGATCTTTTTGATCTGATATGCCAATATGTGAATGGATTTAAAAGTGCGTATTAACAGTGATTATTGCAAATATTACATTATAAGAAAGCACTGCCTATTTTTATCATCATCACAGTATGGAAAACCTCTGTATTCTCACATTATTTCCCTGTTCCCCTGCACTACATGTGTCATCACTTGTTCCCGACCGGATGACAAGGTGTCTTCTGCATGCGGATGAGAGTCTGGCCAGCAGCCAATGAGCTGTGTACACTTGTCAGCTCAAGAGAAATCTCAAAGACGGAAACTACCTCAGGACATTATTACCATTTTTCACTACAACCAAAACATGGAACACCCACTGTTACTATAAAAGATGATAATTACTGCTGTGTGCCATTACAACAGCTACAACAAAACGCATGAAACAAGCAAACAACTGAGGAAAACAATGCTTATTCTGCCAATTCTACCAGAAAGACCATTCACAAATGCTACTGTTATTGTATCATCACATAGCCCAGTCAACACACTGCCAACCAGTGAAAATTAGGAATTACCTGAAACTTGCCTCTATTATACAGCCTACAGACAGAGTAATACAGCACAGCTCACTGTATATAAAAAAACTAATTTATTTATATAGCAATTTATATAATAATAATAATACTGATTATTTCAAAGTAGCTTCACAGTAATAAACAGGAAAATAGCAGTTAATGTTGCAAAGTACATCAATTATGAAACAACTTTAAAACAGCTCTACAGAAGACAATAGTGTAATTATTCAGCTCAATTCAGTTCAAGTCTTATTGTTCTCAAATGAAGAGTGTCAGTACAGCCAGATGGATAATACAGCATTTTCTGAACAATGAAACGTCTTTTAAGCCCCAGTAAGCCAATTATTTTGGGGTGAATTTCATGAAGGAGACTCCGCTCACTTATTTCAATAGAATTTGATGTGCAATCCTCTAACACAAAACTGCATACACGAACTGGGAAAAAATCTATTTGTAATTAAATTTGTTAAAATGTTCTCACCCTCAGGCCATTGAAGATGTTACTTCATCAGAACAGATATCACACCATATCATAACTCACTGTACTCAGAACTGATCTGGCCTGATGATTCAAAAGGAATTTTTCTTATAGATCTGAACTGAATCAAAACTCATAGTGACTTGAGCTAAATAATAACACTGCTTTACAGCAGAATCTGAACTGTCTCCATACTTGAGTTTCCATAATTGATTCCGCGATTTTCCAGTTTATCTCTGTGAAGCTGCTTTGACACAATTTGTGTTATATAAAGCGCTATGGAAAGGTGACTTCACTTTCCAAAACCTTCACCCTCTCTGGTGGAATAAGCTGCCAACCTCCACCCGAACTGCTGAGAATTTCAAATCTTTCAAGAAGCAGCTAAAGACACACCTTCTCCACAAGCAATTAACCACCCCACAACCTTAAACCAATGCATTTATTACACATAAAAAGAAAGAACATCATCTTACTCTCCACATTTTTCCTCTTCTCCAGCTTGCTGCCTAATTTAGTTGTCTAATAAACCTGTCATTGTGTATTACAAATTTTGTTGGCTCTTTACCAAATCGGTTTTACTTGCTTTGTATAAAAGTGTCTGCTGCTTTAAAAACCAAAAAGTATTGGGACATTACACCAACGGTTTAAAGTGCCCCTATTATGCCATTTTTAAGGTTGCTAATATTGTTTTATGAGTCTCCTAAAACAGGTTTACATGCATCCAAGGTCAAAAAACAATTTAGTTTTCTCAAAAAATAGCTTTAATTTTACCTCATTTCTAAATGATTCCTAAACGACTCATGCGAAGCAGTTCGAAGAATCAGTCTCTCTAAACCCCTCCTTTCCATGAGCCCTCGCTGCTGTGATTGGTCAGATGGCGCAGTCCTTTGTGATTGGTCTACCGCGTACAGCGCGAATGACAGCCATGGGCGGATATTATGCAAATGTGTTACTTCGTGACGTACAGCCGTAACAGAATAAGATTCAAATTCCTAACGACTCGTTTAGGCAATTGCGAGCCGACTCTTTTTTTTGATAGACAATAACTTTATATATCGTGCACTTTCAGCTTCACAACTTTGCAGCAAGTTTATGTTCACATACTGCTACATGACACACTGCATGAAAGGTAATATTCGAAAAGGCATAATAGGGGCACTTTAATGTTCAACTAATGACATTGCATACATAAATATTAATATGGAGTTGGTCCCCCCTTTGCAAATATAACATCTCCTACTCAACTGGGAAGGCTTTCAACAACATTTTAGAGTGTTTTTGTGTGGTCAGGCAGTGACGTTGGACAACAAGGCCTGGCTCACAATCTCCATTCCAGTTCATCCCAAAGGTGTTCAGTGGGGTTGAGGGGGTTCCACACCAAGCTCATCCAACCATGTCTTTATGGACCTTGCTTTGTGCTCTGGGGCACAGTCATGCTAGAATATCAAAGGGCCTTCTCCAAACTGTTCCCACAAACTTGAAAGCATAGCATTGTCCAAAATGTCTTGGTATGCTGAAGCAATAAGGTTTCTCTTCACTGGATGTAAGAGGCCAAGCCTGACCCATGGAGAACATCCCATATCATCATCCCTCCTCCACCAAACTTTCATTTAACAAAAGGCATGCTCTTAGCACCTACCAAACCCAGGTTTGCCCATCAGACTGCCAAACAGGGAAACATGATTCGTCCCTCCACAGAACAGGTTTCCACTGCTCCAGGGTCCAGTGGTTGGGGTAGGGCTGGATGATATGGTCAAAATTTATATCACAATATATCTTTTAATTTCAGTTGATATGATATAATTACGATATTGATATGAACGATATTAAAAAGCCTCAGAAAAACTGCCAAGAATGCCCACAACGGACGTCTGTACCTTCAAGCTTCTGAAAAACGAATTTGCCAAGTCTGAATTTGCCAAACCTCCTCCTATAAAACTATATATTTTAGAAATAAAATTGGTACAAATAAACTAATGTTCACCATTTATTTGTATTTAGCCTTCATACAAATAAGAAATGTGAAATCAAATAAACATAAAACTCTCAGACTTACCTTATTAATATTAATATCTTTAACTTTAAACTATAACATAGTCTGATTATTCTTACAATTGAAACAAAAGTGCTTCAGCCAGGATAATGAATATGAAAAGTGCTCAGAGTTGCTGCAGAAAACAGAAAAAAAAAAAAAAAAAAAAAAAAAGGTTGAACAACAACAAAAACTCATGTTGCTGGAGACGGCCTTCATTCTCTGCCAGCAGGAGACGCTTTCGGAGAGGCAGAAACGGTGGTTTCCCCGGTAACGGCTGTACACAAAGCAAATGCTGCTTTATCATATAAAATGAAAATGACAGCTCCAGACTGCGACCATTTTTTCTGCCGGTGCGACTAAATTTTGTGAGCAGTCGCACTGGTGTGCCACCGTGCTGTTCAAACTGGTCCGAGCTCAGAACAGCTTTACTTGGGAACCAAAGTTGATTTCGCGACACTGTTACTGCTCAGTGGTTCGAGATCCAATGAGAAGCATTGTTATATTCTGTTATAAACAGCGCTGACCTACGTCAGAAAACCAGTATAGTAACGCTAACTATAACAGGCAGAAATAGTCGAATGTTATAACTCATTATTAAAAATAGTCGAATGTTACTTATTTCAGTTTGTACAGTACAACATTTTGAGGGAGAAATTCAAGCATTTCACACAGCTATTTCCAGCACATTAAATCTCTAAAATGATCCAATTTGAATGTTGTTTTTAATGTGATGACAACATATACTTTGTGGTAAACAAACGCTTATGTAAAATTTAAAAAATACATCAAATCACCACTATAACCAGTAGATGTCAGCAGAGGAGCACTTATTAGCTTAGTCATTTACTGTATTTCTACCTTTTGCTTTATATTTTGAAATTATAAAATCACTATTATAAAATATCAAATCATCAAATCAAATTGTCAGAGTTTTACCCTTTTCCTTTTTACCCTTGAAAAGTCACAAAGGGCCTTGAAAAACAAACTTTTCCTCAATTTGCAAGTAGATCACACATAATCACTTAAGTTGTTAGTTACTATAAAAGAATAATGGTACATTTATCCACCTTATTCTTCACGTAAAATGGGCGTGGCCATTTGTAAAATTTATGGGTCTTGCTTCCGGTCTCATTTGCCTCCAGCTATTTTTAGCTGTACAAAACCACTCATTTTGCTGCTTGATATTGCAAATTGGTGTGTCTTACCATATTATTTTAGTGTATTATCTTAATTATGAACACACTGGTTTGTAATGCAAAGTTTTACCGTTTACTGCACGTTGTTATTCTTCTCGTTATTTCCATATAGCAGCTAATGAACCAGAAGTCTCACCCATAGGCTTACTTCCCCGTTTATGAATAAGGTAGATAAGAGTATAAAATTTTATATATAAATTTTCTATATAAAAATTAGATTTTGCACATGTTGCTGTTGCTAATAAAAGTCAATTTTGTAAGCTTCCCAACTCAAGCTTAGTGCTTTCCTGTGAAAATGGATAAACATGAAATAAACAAGAAATGGACATGTAATATTAGTAGTAACTGGAATTATTAATGCAAAACAATAGTAATTTTATGATTAAATTATCTATATTTTTAATACTTCCACACACCACCACCCCAGTGGTAACAAATCTGCTCTTGGCGCCACCATCTGTAGAACTAAAGCCCGGCTCACACTGTGCGATTTTGGCCACGATTTGGTCGTCTGAGACAAATTTTGAAAATCCTAAAAGATTCTTATAATCCTTGGCTAAAATCTGTAGTCTTTGATCGCTGGTTTGACATGTTCACCGACAGCCGATTAATGGCTGTTGCGATCAAATTTCACCTCCGACGAAATTCTGGCAGTGTCAGAAGATTTGGCGCAAAGTCCTGCAGTGTGATTACCCCTACGATGAATGTCAAACTGTCTCCGTTTTTCAAGACAAGCTATGAGCAGAATTAATGCTAGAGAATTATTCTATCAGCGTCCTCCGCTCACGGAATTCATCTGATATGTTGCCTTTTCTATATAAACACTGGTTGCGCCGCTGTTTTCATGTGGGTGTGTAGAGCTGCATACACTATTCTTCTTAAATACGCCGGTATTGCCGCCGTTCATATACTTTTCATGATAGCCAACATTTTGTTCCCGCGTGCATTGCAGTTCGCAGTCACTGGGCGTGTATGGGTAGATAATATAAAACTCCGGACAAGTTTTCTTGCGCGCACAGGTTTTTAACTCGTCTTGATTGTCGTACAGTCTGACATTAATGACAACTGAGATCCCATAGTGTGACATGATCACCATGTTCGTACAGTCTGACATGTACAATCCTAAAGGACTTTTTAAAAAAAAAAAAAAAAAAATATATCGCACAGTGTGAGCCCGGCTTTAGTGGTGCTGGTGCCACTGCTCTCAAAGGTTAGTCTGGAGCCCTGAATGCCATCGAAACTTTTCTGAAGACAGTCTTTCCCTTCAAAGATACTGTACATTCATATAAAGCACCTGCGCCGCGTTTTGATTTTGAAACGTACAATGCTCATGTTTATTCAACAAAGTTGTGGTGGGCCACCACAAATAAATCAATGTATGGTAATGTATATCAAAATATCAGAAATGTGTTTAAAAATCATATCACCATTATTGAAAAAATATGTCACGATATATATTGATATTGAATTATTGTCCAGCCCTAGGTTGGGGTGCTTTACTCCACTTCATCCAATGCTTGGCATTGTACTTGCTTGGCTTGCATGCAGCAGCTCAGCCATGGAAACCCATTCCATGCCATTCCAACCCAAACCCATTCCAGCCGTCAGGCTATGAAATCAGCAGAGAGTTGATTTCAGGCTATGAAATCAGTAGAGAGTTGGTGACTCTTACGCACCATGAGGATTTGTACTTGGTTCAAAATGCATGGCTAGGTGCTTGATTTTATACACCGGTGGCAATGGGTCTGAATGTAACACCTGAATTAAATTATTAAGAGGTGTGTCCCAAAACTTTGTCCATATAGTGTAGGCGTAAAAGCGTTTCAGGTTTAGGAACAGAACAATTATCTGATTTTAAAAGCCAGACTGAATTACAATAATTAAAAATTAATAAATAAATAAATAAAAATTATATATATATATATATATATATATATATATATATATATATATATACTGTAATGTGCATCCTTACAACATATTTTTAACCACACTTGTTCTCTGTTGGGTTAGTATAACTGCACATGCATGTTAGCCATTGTAAACACATTCCAGTGTATTTCAGGCATCAGCAGCTTGGTATGAAGGGACAGTATGGGCTAGTCAGCAATGCACCCTGAGGGGTTTTGTGTGTGTGTGTGTGTGTGTGTGTGTGTGTGTGTGTATATCTCCAGTTGTATGTAAAAGTTTGAATACGCATTTGTTGATACTGTACTCTAGGTGAAAATAAGTTTACAGGAAACACAAAAAGTGGAGGAAAACACTAAGTAAAACACTAAGTAAAATTAATGTCAACCATGTAGAGGCTGTGATTTCTGGATGTCGTTCTGAACGCATATCCAGCACTCAAAGATCTGCATTACAATCAGGTTACAGGAAAAGAGCTACACCCTTTAGCTCAGACAACACAAACACACACTATGCCACTGTGACACAGCCCGCATTACACTCATAGTCTACATTACACACATATTACCGGCTTATGCAACTGCAGCAGGTGACTGGGCGTCTCTGTCAGCCAAGCAGTACATCTAAAGTTTCACACTCCTGACTCATACACTGAAATGAGATTACATACTGCAGATTGTACCATACTTTTATTAGTATGCTTACATGTGTGCAGAAAAATATTAAGTATCCAGTGTTGAACCTAGTATTATCAATACTGTTATCCCTCTCTCTTAAAAAATATGTATTTGGGCTAATGACATGTTTTATTATTATTATTATTATTATTTTTATACAAATTTTTTTCAAAAGAAACCTAGTTCAAAACAAAATGACAAGTTCTAACTTAATTCTAATTAGGTTCTAATAATCTCACTTAATTCATGTTGGTGTATTTGGGTTAAAAAAAAAAAAAAGCTTAACATTTTCAAGAAAAGTTTAATTTAATGTCTTTAAAAATGTCATGTGGTGTAACCAAGCAAAAAATAAAAATTTTCCTTACACGTTGAATACATGTAATTATATGTTATTTAATATTATATAAAAAAATAAATAAATAAAAACAATAATAATAATAATAATAAATAATAATAATAATAATATTATTATATATATATATATATATATATATATATATATATATATATATATATATATATATAAAGTGATATATTACTGATTTATAAATATTAATAACACTACAACCACCACAAAGTCAAATCTGATATTTTAAGAGACTTACTGTCCTTGACACACAGCCATATAGGGTCTGAAGGGGTTCTCTCCTGTCTTTGACAATTTCCATCTTTTCAGCATTGGACATAATGACTGCATCAGATTATTTTAATTTTGGGGATTAAAGTTTTTAAAATATTACCAAGCAGTGAAGCAGTTTTGTTAAATATAAGCAATAACAGATTACAACAAACACTTTAAACTATTATTCCTTTAATGAGGCTTTTTCTTAATTATGATATAAAGACAAAGTTGAATGAACCAGACATTTTTATTTTTAATAAAATAATGTACATACTGCTGAGCTGCCCCTACCTACTTTGTTAACTCCATAAATTGGATTACTTTAGTTTACTTTACTTTATTTTTTTCTGAGCCCAAAAATGCTTAAAATGCACTGCTTACAATAAATGGACATAACACTTCAAGAAAACACTCTGCGAAGCAGCCTTGCAAACATAAACAAAACACGACGGCTCTCTCTACAGTGGTTTAGTTAAAATTGCCGAACATGACGAGTCTTTGGTCACTCTTTTATTACATACTTCAAAAATAGCATATACTAAAAATTTGAGATACCATAATGTTGCCTGTTGTCAAGGGCTGCAACAGATCGCAGTTGATCCGTGATCCTAAGGACCAGGCCCCACAGTTTGGCACGCATGTGAATAATGGATTAACTGCTAAGTTTATAGGGGTGCTCCGATTGATCGGCTACCGATCACTATCGGCCGATAATCGCTTGGGGATGTTTGATCGGTGGTCTCTAAAAAGGCCGATCTCAAAAAAACCGATCTCAAGCTGATGACACGCCTGTTGTAAGAGATTTGGCACGACATGCAACGGCACTGTCTCAAGGTGCGTTCAAACCAGCGAATGAAGCGTTAAGCGCGAGTGATTTACATGTTAAGTCAACGCAAAGACGCGAATAGCCATCCTGCGGCGCGAATTGAGCGTTTCGGCGTTTGACGCGCGTAACGCGTGATTCGCGCGAGTTGAAAAATCTGAACTTTGGCGAAATTTCGCGCCGCGTTAACCAATCAGGAGCTTGCTCTAGAAGTGACGTGATTACGACGAGGCAGAAATTCGAAAGAACAATGGAGGACAAAATAAATCATCGTCGCTGTATGTGGATACCGGGAGCTGTACGATACATCTTCGTACTTTTATAGAAACAGGAATAAAAAGGATCTTGCTTGGAAGAATGTGAGTGAGGAGGTCGGACAATATGTTTTAAAAGTTGTAAAAAACTCTCTTTACTCAATTTGAGCAATATATATATACATACATATTGAGAATTGAGCTTATTCACCGTATTTTACAACTACTCTCCCGCTGACGAGTTGATGTGTTAGCCATTTCGCAAGGAGACTGGAGCTGCCTGGCAGAAGCCCCTCCCATGACGCGAATTCGCATCTGTTGTGAAGTGAACTTCAGGCGCGAATGAAGCGAATGAAGCGAATTTCACGCGCGAATGAAGCGAGTAAACTCAAAATGTTCAAGCGTCCAACTATGCACGAATAGCGCGATTTATTCGTGCAAGTCGCGTCTGGTGTGAACGCACTGTCAGTCTCTGTCCGGCGTGAGTGAAATAATTATAATGCTGTAGGTGAGGTACAATTCATATTTCTTCATTAAATAACTTATAAAGTAATTTGAAAACCTTATGTGAGATGTAATTTTACAAACAGCGTGAGTGAATCACCATGCGCACTCTCTCTCTCTCAAAATGCGCAAACGGCTTCAAATCAAATCGTGTCTGCACTATAAGCGAGCTGCAAGCTGAACAGTTGACCGGAACTGTCACTTGCACCATCGAGACAGGGTCGCGTCGTCACTATACACACACACACAAGGCCAGGTTCATATCCGTTTGCAGTGCGTATGCGGTGCGTATTTTTTCCGCGCTCATCATACGGAGAGCATTCACACTGCACATGGCTGCGGTCCGGCGGTGCGTTCCAGAAGCGGTGCGTCTGCAGGCAGAGATCGTTTCCACTGCACGCGCTGAATTAAAGTAACAGCGCATTGTTTGCAGTAAATATGAACATTGATTGACACGAAAATGTAGTAATAACACCATAAATGCATATAATTAAAGTCTACTGTGTTTCACAGTCAACACAGGGCTTTTTGGCTAGGTTTAAAGGGAAAGAGCACTTTTAGATAAACAAGGCAATAATAAATGGTACTCGTGGAGGTAGAAAAACAAAGTTCTTTATGAAGCACAGGATTGCTTGTAATAAAGATTTAAATGCAAAAGGAAAGGCAGTAGAGCTGACTGTTTCTGTCAATGGTAAGTTTGTGATAACGTAAGAAAAGTAGTTTAAGGCCCGGTTTCACGGACAGGGCTTAGACTAAGCCAGGATTAGGCCATAGTTCAATTAGGACATGTAAGTAATTTATATTACTGGTGTGCATCTTGAGACAAAACAAAGGCACTGATACATTTTATGATCAGTCAGTGCAAGTTTTTTTCAGTTGAAACAGCTCAGACTTACATTTTAGTCTAGGACTAGGCTTAAGCCTTGTCTGTGAAACCGGGGGTAAATGTTTTGCCACTTGAGCAACTTAATATATAAATCTAGAAGTAAAAGCAAAAGTAAAAAGCATTGAATAATGTGTTGCTTTGCTTATATTTATTGTGTTTAAACACGTCTATGAAAGATTGTATTACTGTACTGTGTAAAAAAATAAATCACAATGCTGAAAAAGCATTTTCAGTGACAATGTTTGGATTTGAAATCAAAATAATGGATAAATGTTGTGTTTGTGGTATACAGCCACAAATCAGTTGCGGACTCCTGTGTGAAAGTACAGTCAGTGCTGCTTCTGCACCGCTTGTACCGCACATAGACTGCATACACACTGCAAATGGAGTAGGCCTATGTGTAAACCTGGCATAAAAGGCCACCTCATATACAGCTCACAAAATCAGGCTTGTGCTGTGTGTAAGCTATTGCACAACTGTAAAAATAAAAATGCACTGCATGATCAAACATTTAGGTGAGATAAATATGTATTTTCGAAAAATGTCTAAAAAATGTCTCCTCCACCCCTCAAATTAAAAAATCCCCTCTCACAAGAGTCACCTAGGAAGGGAATTCATTCTCAAAAATGAAATTCAGGCCCTGAATAAATGTCTAAAAATCCTGATTGGAGTATCACTATAAATAATTCTACATAATAAAAAGAAGGCTTTAAAAAGATCAGTATCGGTGATCGGATCGGCAGATACTGCTTTCTGTGAGCGGCAATCAGCGATCGGCCTCAAAAATCCTGATCAGAGCACCCCTATTTAACAACTTAAAGTTTATCATTTGCATGTGCTGCCAATTTACACATTCAAGCAATTTTAAACCATTCAAATAAAAAAAGGGTGAAGGAGAACTCAAATTGCACACACACACACACAGAGAGAGGCACATTTCAGATAGCGCCAACATCGAAATTATTTCTCTTTCAAGTCTCCTCGCGCTTGAACGCATGCACAAGGTATGTTAAAATACCTTTCTCTGCATATATGTGACCCTGGACCACAAAACCAGTCATAAGTGTCAATTTTTCGAAATTGAGATTTCTACATCCTCTGAATAAATAAGCTCCATTTATGTATGGTTTGTTAGGATCGGACAATATTTGGCCGAGATACAACTATTTGAAAATCTGGAATCTGAGGGTGCAAAAAAATCTAAATAATGAGAAAATCGCCTTTAAAGTTGTCTAAATGAAGTTCTTAGCTATGCATATTTCTAATCAAAAATTAAGTTTTGATATATTTACGGTAAGAAATTCATTAAATATCTTCATGGAACATGATCTTTACTTAATATCCTAATGATTTTTGGCATAAAATAAAAATGGATAATTTTGACCCATACAATTTGGCTACTGCTAAAAATATGCCCCAGCGACTTAAGACTCTTAAACACAGTTGGTTATGTCTTAAGTGAATGTAAACATTTTAGAAAGAAACCGGATGTGTCAATAAATTAGGTCTGTGCATTTGGTCTTAAAGTGACTGCAACCTACACCTGCTGCTGACCATTTCATTAATGCTAATCAAACAAAATACAGCTTTAACAAAGGTTAATCTATATGTAATTTATACAGTGAGCACAACAATGTTATTTTACACTTAATTATTAAATTTCTGTACTTCTGACTTCAATTATATTTGTAACTTTGTTATATTGTGTTCATCATTATTGCTTGTCTTTAGTAATGTTTGAAATAGGCTAGAGGTCTTTATTTGCATGATGAAATGTATTACTTCATAAAGTTTCTAAAACATGAGGGGTTTTCATGAGACTAAGCGAGCCTTATTTGTTTGGTCACATGATTTCAACATGTCTGCCCCCATGATAGGTGACCTGCTCTAATGAAGTGTTTGTAAAGTGTTTTGTAATGACTGCAGCAAAATGTCCCTGACCGGTGAACGAAGAGAGTTGCTTTCAAAAACTCAAATGATTGTTTTGTTGTAAAATCAATAAAAATCAATCCTGAAAAAAGGACTCACTTTAAAAACACTACTGTCAAAATAAAAGGCTTCCTGCTACCAGGCCTCTACACGTTCTTTTATGCCCTTTTACTCACTTTCTTTTTCCCCTCTAACACAGTGTTTCTGTAACGTTTGGAACTTTAATGTTGGTCACATTTTAGTAATAAGAAATGGAATCTGGAGCACAGCACAACGCACAGTTGCTCACACAAACAGCCGCTCAGAGCTCGATACTGATAAAAGGGAAAAGCTGATCTAAGACCAAATCTTCCTCAGTCAATTCTGAACTTTGTTTTTATCCATTTAAAGGGGTTTTACTTCCATTTTCTCATATATTCAAATGTACTTCATGAAGACACACTGCACCATGTGTTCCCTCAATTATTCTGAACAGCACTTGTTTTCATGTCACTCGACCTTTGTGACACAGCTAATTTGAATATGTGGAAGTTTGAATGAGGTTTAACGGCAGAGAGAAAGATTTTCAGAAAATACTGACTTTGTCTGCCTCTATTTAGAACCGAAAGAATTAGTTCACTTCCAGAAGAAAAATTTCCTGATAATTTACTTACCCCCATGTCATCCAAGATGTTCATGTTCAAAAGGTAGGATAGGGTGAAAAACTGCATTTTATTTTCTCCTGCAACTTCAAAATGATCCAACATCGTTGTTTTACCTTTTTTTGTAAAGGCGGTTTGACTTTCTTTGCACATTCACTTTGTAAACACTGAGTCGGTACTTCCGCCTACATCACGTTTGCGTGATTATGTAATGCGTGAGGTCGAGCATTTTTGGTTGAAAAGTATAAAATGTTAAAA
This sequence comes from Tor tambroides, assembly GCA_021397915.2. NCBI lineage: Eukaryota > Metazoa > Chordata > Actinopteri > Cypriniformes > Cyprinidae > Tor > Tor tambroides. The sequence continues at coordinate 50,513 of JAFVLL020033406.1, read as the reverse complement.
AGAAAATGGCCGATCGTTTCACTAGATAAGACCCGTATTCCTCGGTTGGGATCACGTATAGCCCTTTGAAGCTGCACAGAATCAGCAGTTTGGACCTTCAACCCGTTGGCCACCATTGAATTCCACTATATGGAGAAAAATCCTGGAATGTTTTCCGCAAAAACTTTAATTTTTTTATCAACTGATGAAAGAAAGACATGAACATCTTGCATGACATAGGGGTGAGAAAATGATCAGGAAATTTTTACTCTGGAAGTGAACTAAGCCTTTAAGTCGTTTCTCCCTTTGTCAAATTGACAAAATGATATGAGAGTGACTAAATGATGTACTTGTTAGGGTGAACTTTTAAAAGAATAAAAGCATTAAATCACAAAACAGCTTAATGTGATTATTACATCGCAAAAGCTATGATTTGATTAAACAATCACTGCATGTTTCAGAGTGAAGTGCGGCACTATATTCATTTAGATTGTGTTCCGGTGTTTTCAGTGTCTTGAAGCGACTCAATTTGCAGTAAATGCTGGTTTTCCACCCAAATTAAAGCTTGATGGTTTAACGTTTGAATATGAAGAAATAAAGTCATATTACTATTGTGAATTGTACTGTAAAATAAAAATAATTACATTAATTTTTCTTAAACGCTTCATTTTTTATTTTACAGTGGAATATTACAATCAGATTTTCCCCAAATCAAATCCCGCAGCCCTACCTCTAAGTTCATGTTCCTAAACGTTATCTCTAAACCATGTATGTAAGGACTAAACTATGCCACGTTACAGACTGAACAACTCATACAATTAACTTTCGGCCAGATTCTGTTTGAACACAAGCCTTGTGAGACAGAGAAAGAAACAGAGAGAGATGGACAGCTAAAATGAGAAAGACAGAGACAGCATACCTTTCGGAGCCTGAGGAATGTGTGTCTGTCATTAAGTGAGTGTGTGTGTGTGTGTGTGTGTGTGTGTGTGTGTGTCCTGTAATAATGTCCCTAAAGACAAGCAGCTGCAGTGCAGAATACAGGCATGCAAACGCAGTTTTCAATTAAAGTGTCAGAGACAAGGCTGAGAGTTCAAACAGATCATCTTGCAAGCCAGACACAACAGGTTATGCACAGATAATAAAAAATAGAAAGAAATACACAAATATATTCAAGGTTAAATAAAGTGTATCAATATACCTGAACTGGAACTGAGATAAGAAAATATTATTTCCCTCTCGTAACCTCAGCGATGTCATGGCCACAGTCATGAAAACAATCCTTCCTTACAGAAAGTACTGTGGTGGTAAATAACTCAATTTACAGGGTACTTCAAAGAACATCATGTACCTTTACTGTGGTACACAACCAAAAAGCATGGTATAACTAAGGTGGAAGTCCAAAAACAATGGCATTACTATGATATCATGTCCAAACCCCAGTGGTAATACCATTTTCTGTACGCTGTCAAATCAATCAAGCAGTGCTGGGAGCCAAAAGCATGAATCAAACTAACTCATGTTCTCCAGACACCTGAAGCAGGTTTATTTCTGAATTCAGGAAGACACATGACCTGACTTAATAATTCAGAGACAATTCTCTTATATGGCTACAATATAATGTCAAACAAAAACTATATTTTATAAAACAGCTCACAATTCAACTATTATGACCCCTAAAATGATTAAACACCCCTGTAGGATATTAAAATGAATTAAAAGAAAATATTTCAGGATGTTAAAATGCCATCTATCACTGTGATTTTCTTTTATTTATTCTAATGAATTACAACAGAGTTCACGAGATGCAAAAGCTTGAGTAAGAAGAAAAATCCTGCAGGAATTATAGCTTATCCAGAGAGATCTTTTTTCCTAAAATGAGTCATGTACACATTCCTTTACACATTTTTGACAAAGTGAAACTGGCTTAAAACTCAGCTGTGTTCTCCACTAGTTAAAATGGCCATGTCATGAAAGGTTTCTAAATATACAGGTTTCTGTATATATTAGACTAGGTAACAACAGAAGTCAAATCAACACTCAAAATATCTTGAAGGGATCCTTAAGGAATGCTGATTGTCTGACATAAGCTAATTTGGAACAAATTCCAATGGAATCTTACTGGATAAACTTACTGGATAAAAAAAATCTTATTGAATACACTCTAAAACAAAAATAAAACAAATAGGATTATCAGTCTACCAGTAGGATCCTATTTCTTGGTTATTAGAAGTGATCCCATTACAATATGTTCTATATTAGGATAATAATTCCATTGTCATTCCTGTACGATGTTTTGATAATTAACGTGATGTTTTTATACACAGTGTTTGAATGTGTAACGTTACGTGTGTTTGTTTGTTGAAGTAGAGGGATTTGTTCCACTTACTAGTTCTGGATAGTTGGATATTCCAGCCACCAAGTCGTAAAATTAAATCCAGTGGGAGTTTCAGAAGAAAACTGGTTTATTTTAAATCCGGTTCCTGTGTTCTTTTCCCTGATGAAACTGCGGCTCGTGTTTCCCCACCTGCTGGATCACACGACGACCAACAGCAGGAAAAGTTGGGTGGAAGTTTTTCCGTTCACTGGAATTCGTACGCACAAAACCCAAATACAACAAACGCGTCAAAAAGGAGCAGAAAGTTAACTCTTCGTTTTTCTTCCCTCCGCTGAAAAGTTGTTTGTCACACACTCACATTCATAAACGTGATCCGCATGCGTCCATTTAACTTGTGGCTATCCCAAATCTCCGCACTTCAAACAGAAAAAAAAAAAGCTTTAAAATCAGGAGAGGCGTTCTCGTCAAACAAATCGAACACTATTGTGAATGATAACGAAAATATTTTACAATCCTCAGAACTCTGACAGATCTTCCTGAATGAAGACGGGCGAATTAAACAATCGCCGGTATGTGAAAGTTTTGAGCCCTACCGTCACTCTTCCCAAAGACCAGAGCATGACGTGAGCAGACTTACAGAGCAGTTAAAAGTCCTGTTCGTCCGCTACAGCTTTCTAAAAAAAATAAAAATAAAAAATACACAAAATAAATAAATACATAAATTTTGCTCTTGACCATTTTATTAATTATCAAGAACAAAGTAGTTATTATAGTAAAATAGTTAGAAAGATCATTTCATTTATTTCGTATTTAAATTGTATTTTTACTGAATTTAAGTGTATTTAATAATAATAATAATAATAATAATAATAATATACACCGAATTTTATTTATATGTATGAATTATCAGACTGTTGCTTCTAAGTTACCCTTTCACGCGCAGTCATGCCAGTGGCGCGAAAATTTCTCAAAAATCTAACAAACTGTGTAAAGCGTTTTTAAAGATACATTCTGTTACTGTACATTTATAGGTTACATTTTCAAACCGTTTTATGTCTAAAACTCAGTCTCTTATTAATATATAAGCTAACCTATTTTAGTTTTAAAATATTGCTTATATATTCGATTAAATAATTGAGTAGCTGTATGGCTAAGAGAAATGTGGAACCCGAACTACCTGTCATCACAAACTGAAACGGATGATTTTGACCCGTTTCCGTATTTCGCACAGTAAGAGTTTGTGTCAGTATGTTCAAGATTAAAGCATGTTTTCTATATTCATATGTTTCTCTATGGTCTACTGTCGTTTATGGGTATAGTAATATTGCTGTGCCATCTAAAGGCGATCAAAGGAAGTGAGTCGTCACAGTGAGGCGAGTGTGTTGCCTGTTCAACCTCAATATGACGAGATTTTCTGGAAGACATTTGTGCCATTACCACGGTAAAATTATTAATTTAATAACCATGTCTGTATGCAAATTATTTTGAAAGTACTTTCGGAAACTCTGAAGCTGACTGTGTCTGTATATTGGTTGGCAGCGGAGACTTATTCAAATATGAACCCTTTCTTGCTTCAGCCCTGTCCAGTTCACCTGATGGGATGGTGAGTAACTAAATGTCGACTTTTTTTTTTTTTTAATTTGTGGTTCATTTACTTAATTACATGTGATATGCATTCAGAAAGTCTAGATTTGTGCCCAGGGGCGCCGTAAGGGGTTGGGGGGGGGGTGTATTGTTAGGACGATTCTAAGGGCCCGACAAAAGTGGGGGGGCTACCGTGTGTGAAACGCGATCGCGTTATCTACCGAGGGACCACACATGATCAAAAAGGAGTCTGATTATATTACCTAAAATGTGTCACGTAATAGATTATGTTACTAACTAGTATCTTAGAGTACTTTAGAATTGTATTTCCAGCACTTTGCTATGGTACCGTCACATCAGCTGCTGTCAACTCATTCTTTCAGGTGAGCAGACATAAAAGACTGAGCACAAGTCTGACTCATGAGCAGCTGCCGCATCCTTCACAGCTGATGTGTAGAAAGAGAAGAGATCACAGACTACAGAAACACACTGCAAATGTTCTGCACCATATAGGAGAACTCAGGATGAAACAGCGCCATATAAATGAGTGAGAGAGAGAAGGAATGTGGCAGGAAAGGCATGTTACGAATTAAAAAAATATGTATCAAATGGCTATTTTGTAATATTGCAGGTTGAAGGAGGACAAATGGTGGGGTGACACAGCTGTGCCCAGGCCGGAGGACAGCAGCAGCACACAGGAACTACCTGAGGGTGGAGATGAGCAGCTTCTTGGTCCTGCAGTTGGTGTTAGCATCAGTGCAATGCTAATGGACAATCCTGATATGACCATGACAATGCCTTATGAAGCTGCTCCCTCACCAACTCTTCTGGTAGCATTTAATTGATGAAAGGAAGAACTCTTTTTGATCTGAAATTTTATTTTGTGATTTTTTTCTTCTGCAGTTCTCATTTACAGAATATGAGCAGATTCATGACCTTGCTCCAGGAGGGAACCCCATGATGACGTTTGTTGCAGGAACAGCCCATAGATCACTCTCGATGGCTGATGATGCATGTGCCACAGTGAATTCTGGGACATCTGATGGGATCCTTGGGAGCAACGATGATAATATGTCACTTTTTTACTAGTTTCCGCTGTTTGAGGCATGCTGGCATATGATTCTACCATTTTTTCTCTTAATATCTACTGTTGTTAAGTCTTAATGCAATTTTATACGTAATCGTAATTGCTTTTCATGGTGGCAAATGTTTTAGTGTTTAGAGTAGTGTTTAGCGTTTATGAAGAGTTCATAAGAAAAGACTTGCATGCTCACAGGACCAGACCAAAGTTCAGTTCTGCTTAGTTATTTGCAAATGAAATGTAGCTATATTAATGGAGATACATGTTTACTGTATTGGCATTTATGATTGTCTGTGTGAACTTTAATCTGCTTAATCAAACAGGAAAAATAAACACTGGACCCATTTCATTTTTTGTACTTGTAGTCTACCTTTTTAGAATTTTGTTAACTTATTATAGCATTACTAATCCTTACCATGGTAATCATGCAGTAAAATTGTGTTTACCTGTTTCGAAGTATATATTACATATATAGAAACGTTTGGTTTCACTTTATTTTACAGTAAGTGCACTTACGTGTAACCTATGCATAGGCCTACTGGTTAATATAAGGCAACTACATGTGTTAGGCTAGGTTTAGGGGTACGTTGGGTTAGTATTTAGTTATTACAAAGTTATCGTAATTATTATAATAAGTACATGGTATGTAGGCTACATTCGGTACAGGAATGTAAAATACATTTCATGTGGGATTTCCAAAATCCCGACAGTAAAGCTAATTGAACTTCATTATTTCTTCACAACCACTTTATTATTTCTTCAGAATCCTGGCATCTCGTTTGGGATTTTGATTGGTTATAGCTTAATACAGCATTTCCATTAGGGAATGGGACGACGAAGTGTTAAACGACTATTTTTTTTTCCACTCCCACCTCTTTCTGATGAAAGTTGCGAAAGCGAAAGTTAACGGATCAATTGAGAACGGAAATATTACCGCTATTTTCCGCATTCTAAACTATTCTGTCCCATCATATCAACGTTTAGGCTATAATGAACAATCACAACATTCCTGCTTCTGTTTGGAAGGTGAAGGTGGAAGTGCTGAAGCGGTTTCTTGTGTGTACTGTTGCCTGCACCTGTGTGTGTGTGATGTATATGCAGTGGACGTACATTTGGATGCTCAGGTCTGAAATGGCTGAAATAACGCAGCGGTTCAGGTCTCTGGATACAGCGGTGAGGGAAGGTGGGATATGCTGCGATTCCGCCGTGTGCTACGGGGTGGGTGAGTGCTTTTGTACTATTTTAACTGCTTTAACTTCTTAACGTTATTCGTCTATTGCTTCAACAAATTCTACTAATGCCCTGTTTTCTGGATTTGTATCCTGACTATTCTAAAGTATTCTCTGGAGATTAAAAGCTAAATATAAATATGGTAATTATTCAGTACTATGGTATATATCGAAGTACAGTGGTATTATTATATCATGGTCTTTTTAAAGCACCTTGAAGTACCATCACTATGGTATATAATAGGGTTATACCAAGGTAAAATAATAATAATAATAAAAAAACAATAGTGGTACCATGGTACTATGGAATTAATTGTGCAACTGATTTCACTTCCTCATTTGTGGAGAACTGGTGACTGCCTTCAGCTCACAATGCATGAAATAATATTAAATCAGAACCAATAGTTAATTTTCTCAATATCCACCTGATAGTCATTCATCAGACACTGTTAATTAAAGTGAATTTAGCTTGTTCTTGAAATGTCCTCTGTAACAACCCAGTGAAAGACTCTTCATCAGCTTGGGCTCAAACCTTTTATCACCAACCACAACCCAAAATCATGACTTTCCGGTCAAGTAAATAATGCGTAATGCAAATAAATTAAATAAAATTCAACAAACCATATAATCGTGTATGGCAAGTGGGATATCGAAATATATCAATTTTAACAGATGGGATAACAATGAAGAAAACTGTGCGATGTAAAAAATTATGATCCAAGTACAGCTCTACTAGGAGAATGTTTGTTCTGACAAAAGTATGTTGTAGTGATTATTGTCTGCCAAAAGTATGAAACCAAATAATCAAACTATAAAAACTGTAAGGTCTCAAGTAATTTGGCATATTGTAGGGCCTGTGCAGTTCATGGTAGTTTGACCAAAGGTATGTATACAGCCTCCGTCAAGTGGGTTGGGCTTTTCCAGTAATGTCTCTGAGTACAATGACCAAGAATTGTGTTTTTGGATTTGTTGCAATAGCTTGGGAAGAGTCCAACAGGGTTCTATTTCTGGATGATGTGTAATGAACTCTTTATTAGATTGAGTGTTGTAGAGTGTGATATTTTTGACAATTTTCTTTTTACTTTAGTACAAAGTAACAGTTATGTTGGGTTGCCAACTGATGAAAATCGGTGAGCTTTAGTGTGTGATGATGTCTAATTTTCCATAGGCTACATCTTGTTATAAGGAAAGCTGTTATCACAGATTCCCTGAGAGACGGACACATGAGGCCCGAGACAAGAGAGATGTGACAAAACAGAGGAAACAGAGAAAGAGACGAGAAAGTAAGAAACTTCTTTCATTCTCTGTCTTACACACAAACACACATTTGTTTAAATAAATCTCAAGTAAATTTTCCTTTCTTTTAGCAGAGCAGCACACTTTTCTCCATCTTGTTCCTGTGTCTTTGCAGTCATACAGTGAGTGTAACACCCACAATGTCTTAACTATAAAGGGAATGGTTTGACCAAAAATGAAAAGCTCCCTCAAACCATTCCAAACCTGTATGACTTCCTTTCTTCTGTGGAGCACAAAAGAAGTGACTGGTTGTGATGACCATTGTCTTCTGATGATGGGTGAAGTTTTTTTTTTTTGTAAATTATCCCTTTAAGGACACCTTTCATTTGTAAACATAATTTTGACTAGAGATATATAGTCAAAATTATGTTTTGACTATTTATTTCTAGTCCCCCCCCACCCCCCTCCTATTACCAGCAAAGCAGATTTTGTTTTTTGATTACTTCAGCTTGTTGCTCAAGTCATGGGGTTGTTATGATTATACAGAAGTCTAGCCGTCCCTTGCCTATAAACATCCTCTATTTCAACACACTAACTTTGACTAAAGTGTTGGTAAATTTAGGTAAATTAAATTTCCTTCATGATAGATAGATAGATAGATAGATAGATAGATAGATAATTGAATAATTTTGATTGTACCTGTAGATAGACAGACAGACAGACAGACAGACAGGTGTTGTTTGTCTCTCATTTGTTCTCTGTGTTTTTCTCAGATGATCATGACACCACTCTTCTGTCTTGGGCCGTAGAGCAGAGCAGAGGGAAGGGGCTTCAGGTATCAGCTGATACTATAACAGTGGAGACTGAGGGTACCTACTTCATTTACAGTCAGGTTGGTCTTGATTGGTACTGACACTACTGCATTATCAAAATACAGGCTTTAAAGGGTTAGTTCACTCAAAAATGAAAATTCATCAGTTACTCACCTTCATGTAAACTCAACCATGCTTGCTTGACGTGCAAGCACAAACCTCATTGGCACGTCAAGCAAGGATGTTTGAGCTTCCATTTACCAAATTTTTATATGCTCTATGTATGTGTGTTGAAAATAAATGAATAAATTTAATCTGTTCATCATATAAAGTGATTGTGTCTCTTCAGAAAACTGGGATTAAACCAATCAGTTCATGTGAATTACAGTTACATTAAACTTGGATTAAACCAATCAATTCATGTGAATTACAATTACATTTTTATGAACTTGTGGAAGCATCGTGGTTTTGGGTGAATAGACTTTCAAAAAAGAGAGGCAGAAATCACTCATGTTTCATTAAAACATGAAAATCTTTACTTGTGTTTTGAAGACGAATAAAAGTCTTAGGGGTTTAGAGAGTGAGTAATCAAAAAGACAGAATTTTTGTGTGAACTAAGCTAACCTTACCTGTAAACCCTAATAAGTTAGCAGAACTCAAAAATATAATGTAATCAATTATTTGATGTAATCAAGTTAGCAAACTTTATATTTTGATTTTGTACTATACAAACATGGTAACTGCACCTAACATGAAACATCAGTTCCATTTGTGCACCATGGCTCAAACTAATTTGTGCAACCCATTTGTGGTCTATCTCAAGAACAATCTTTGTGTCATTAGTGCCGGTCTTTGGTCTTTAAAATTTACAGCTGTAGAGCTTGGTTGTATATTGCTTATTTGATCAACTGAAAATGTTCTTTGATGGAGGAACTTTTTTTATAGCATATATCATTTATTATACCGTATATAGCTTTTGTAAGCTTTTTTTTTTTAATTATCACCCACTCACTAAACACCAGCACTACAAAACAAAAAACAATCAAAGGTACAAAAATTGGTAACACTTTACAGTAAGGTTCCATGTTAGTTGACATGAACAGATAATGGACAATACTTCTAGGCTATTTATTAATCTTAATGCTAATGTCAGCATTTACTAATTCCTTTTTTAAATCAAAAATTATATCATTAAGGAACATCAATGAACTAACAAATTTATTTTTATGAATGAGCATTACCAAAAATGTATAAAGTCTGTAAAAAAAAAATGCTTAGTGTTAGTTCATGCAAGCTAATGCATTGACTAATGTTAACAAATGAGACCTTACTGTAAAGTGTCACAAAAGTAAAAAATAAATAAATAAATAAAAATAACAAAAATTCTCTGTAAATGTATAGGCCATACTGTAAGACAGAACTCAAACGAACAAAGACAACAACACAATTGCAATAGCATAAGCAATAAAGTAGCAGATCAGTCATTCTCATGATCTACAGATTGAGCTGCAGTGCATGATGGGAGCTGGAACCTCACCTCCAAGACCGTAAGTGCAATCAGATTGTATGACTTAGATTGCTCTATAAGAATTTCAAGGTAAAAGCAAATAGCATCCTTGTGTAATTCAAAATCTAATGTTCTACTAACAACTGTGATTAGCTACATCAAGTAATCAGTCAAGACCTATGACCTGTTTCATAAAACAAGTTTACCAAATAAACCAGACTTATTTCAGTTAGTCTGTATATACAGGCAACACAAAATGAATACTCGTGGTTCCTGACGATATATTGAGTTCATATGAAGTGAAGCAATCAGTCTGTGCAAGAAACTTAACATTACTTACAACATTATTAACTGTACTATCAAGTGATGGCAGCTGTGGACTTTCATTTTATGAATCACCAAGGATGATGGTTTCAGATAAAAATGTCTCACTGAAAAAAAATGTCAGCTACATCTTGGATGCCTTGAGTGTGAGTGTTTTGGGTGAACTCTCTTTAAGGTTCATTTATTTTTCATTTAAAACTATTTTTTCGGGTATTTACATTTAATTGTCCCCTACTCAGTGCAATAAATTACTCTGAGCATTAGGGTTTGTTCTGTTACTCGCCACAGGTGCTTTATAAAGACACCACCTGGGTAATGGGTCATGTGATCACGAAGAAGCTCAAGGGGGCACAGACTAAGCTGATGAAGTGTTTAAAAAGCATGCCCAGTAACATCAGCCAGCCACTCAACACTTGCTACACTGCTGGTGAGTTATCAGGACAATAATGTTAAAAAAATGAACTAACGCTTGCCATGTTTATACTTCAGATAGTATCACTCAGACTACGGTCCCCCTCAAGTATACTATCAGAAAGATTAAACCATTATTTAAATAAGGAAAAAAGTAAAAAAAAAAAAAAAAAAACAGCATAAGCATTAAAAATTAAGGAACAAACAGAAATTACATATTTTATTTCAGGTTTTTTTTAAATAACCCAATAAAATGTTATGAGGATGAATGAGAGATGAAAAACAAATATTAAAAAATAATACTAATAGGGCTGTCACAATTCCTCGATTAAATTCGAGTACTCAATTATAAAAAGTCCTCAACTGCATTTTTTACAGTTGTCCATGTCGATTAACCGGCAAAATACAGGAAATCGCGCATTCCACGGACGAGAATCCATGAAAAGCTTTATTAGACAGTTTTCTAAGGCTGCACGAAATACTAAAACCATTTAAAATTCATTATAAAGCATATGCTATACTGTGAATTCAATGTGATTCATTTAAATAATTATATGTGCTTTATTTATATGCGTGTAGGTTACAAGCATTTCATATAAACACTTATTTACATGCACATACAGTCTCAGACTCCATCTTTGCATATGCTGTAAGTCTCAGTTGCTTATAACATTCATCTGGGAATAATGTGCACCATTCTATCAGATTTATAAGGTAAATCATTTATAAACCTACGCCAACACAGGAGTATACATAATTACCAAAAAACCCCCAAACAAAACCAAAAAAACAACAACAACAACAAAAAACAAACAGCTAAAACCAGTCTAAGCTGGTTGGCTGATCTTAGCTGAAGTCGCTGGTTTAGGGTCAAGCTGGTCTCCCAGGCTGGCCAAGCTGGTTTTGGCTGGTTGTTCCAGCTGGTCTCCCAGCCTGACTAGCTAAGCCAGCCTGACCAGCTAAACAAGTGGTCAAAACTCCTCTAAAACCAGCTATGATCAGGCTGGACAATCAGCTAAAACCAGCCAACCAGCTTAGGCTGGTTTTAGCGGTTTTTTCTCAGCAGGGTGTTTTTCTAAATATGCTAACTGTTTATTGCGGCTTCAAAATATGTTTAAACCATTGCTCTGAGTTTGCATGTTTTGATGTCCACATTTTCTTGTTCAAGAAACAACGGTGGCTTTAGCATTTCTATCACAAAGAAGTGGCAAAATGTTAAAGATTAATGGACATTTGAATTAAATGTTATTTGGTCAATATTAAACAAGGATTGCACTGTAAAGTCATGTTAAAATCTATTGTTTGCTTAGGTCTATTTTTATTATCACAAATAATTATCCAATTACTTGATTAATCGTCAGAGTAATCGACCGATTACTCGATTACCAAAATAAGCATTAGTGACAGCCCTAAATACTAATAATAACTAATAATAAAATCAAAATTTTAATTTATAAGGCTTTTTAAAACACACTGAACAGAATTAAACTTTTCAAATAATTTGACTAAATTCAGTGTTCTATTATTAATATTTATTATCATATACTGTATCTATAGTATGTAACAGGGATACAAATGGGCCACAAATGGCACCATTTCCTAAGAATGACCCAGCTGCTATCTGACCCAGTCAGATATCACAGAAAAAAAAATGACACTCAAAGCAACACTACAGGCAAAACCACTATTTTTTTCAATTTTGAGATTCTGTATTTTTTCAAATTAGTGGAGAGAAAACATCCAAAATACACAAGTGTTTATTTATTTATTTACGCTTCATCTATTTGTGTTTGTAGGGTTCAGTTACAATACATATCCTTAAAGGCATTTTCTTAAAATCAGTTTGTTCTCCACTTCAGCAGCACTTACATACACAAAACTTCAGTTTTAGTCTTATCTATATTTTGAAGGTTTTTACAGAACTGTTTGTTCATGTATCATTCATCTGCTTAATATAACATTTTATGCCTGAAAACACAGATTAATTTACTGTGATTCATAACCAGGGAAGTATGGTGATATCTAGTAGTTTTTACCCTGTTGAAGTGTGGTGTCTTGTCCTAAGCTTCACAGAAAGCATTTGAATTAAAGCATTTTCTGTAGTAATCAACAACATTCCACACAGATGATGAGTTTAGGTTTAGTCTCAGTTAACTGAGATCAGATCTCTGTGTGGAACCATCTGTTGTAGAAGTTCTTGATAATACAAAATCTGAATCATTTAGCAATATTTGAAAAATATTTACAGTACTATTTCTAAATATCTAGCTGATTATAAAGTGTGTGTTCCTCTCATAGGAATTTACTTCTTGGAGTCTGGATCCACTCTTCAGCTCTCTGTCCCCCGCAAATCTGCAGAGCTTATCCTGACAGCTCACGCCACCTTCATGGGCCTCTTCAACATATGACACAAACACACGTGTGATTTACATGTTTACTGACAGAAGCCTTTTTATCCTCTTGCATGCTAGTTAGTCCGAGAATTTCATACTTTTATACTCAATAACAGTAAATGCTTTTATGTGGTAAACGGATGACACCTAGTGGACAGTTCAAACGCTGGCATGTTGGAAATGGTTCTTATATGTACAAAAAAACTACCATGGTACTACTATGTTTGGGCATGGTATCATAGTAATAACATGTTTGTTTATTTTATTATTATTATTTTTTTCAAAATATACTGTGGGCAATGTAAATATCATGTTAAATGGATATGGTATTCTGTATACACCGATCATCCACTGACACTACTGACAGATGAATAACATTGATTATATTGTTACTGTGGCATCAGTCAAGGGGTGTGATATATTAGGCAGCAAGTAAACAGTCAGTTTTGCATGTGTTGGAAGCTGGAAAAATGAGCAAGTGAAAAGATTTGACTTTGATAGGGGCCAAATGGTGATGGCTAGATGACTGTGTCAAAGCATCCCCAAATGGCAAGTCTTGTGGGTGTACAGGACAGCAAGGAAGAAGAACTGGTGATGCGCCGCTACGGATTTTGGCCCCCTGGACAGCATATTCATTCGGGCCCTCCGGGGGTGGGGGGGTGGGAGGATAAGGTGGCGCGTTCCCGGTAGAGCCCTGAACGACCTGAGCCCATCTTTTTCCCCCTTCTCCCAAATCAGATTATACTGTTTCAGTTTCAGTTTTGTATGTAATGGCAAAGTGATTATATTTCGTTTCGTTTTTTTATTAAGTTAATTTAGAAAAACGTTTGGAGCATTTTTTTTGTTCGTTAAATAAGTTCTTTTTCTTTCTTAAAGTAACGACCAAGCGGCCAGTGGCAGACCGGCAGGCTGATCATAACCATGTTTGATCAATTTAGCCTTCTCAAATCATCAAGACTTGCCTAAAATAAAATCTATAGATATACTAAAACAGTTCAAGCATATAACAATGTTTAAACGTTAAACCTAGATAAATGTGCGCTGTATCCAATAGTTTGTGTGGAGAGTGGAAGCTAATGCGCAGGACATGGAGGCACCAGCGCAATCAATTGCATTTTTTTCAATAGAAACAACTTACGACGTAATTTTTGCTCATAAAAGTAAGAGTAATACACAATTCATAACTGTAAAGGGTCTACTTTTATTTGTGTGCACTCACAATATCAAGAAAACGTTTTATAAAATATATAAAAAAAAATTATAAAATAAAGAAAACGATGCGCTTTCTGCTGTTTTGTCTTGAACAGGAGCGCTTCACAAAAATGAACCAATAGTCAGCGAATACATGCCTCACAGACATATATCTATAGAAAGCTTTAAATGAATTCTTAACGAAATAAATCAAATCGAAAACAAAAACTCTTTCATTATAATCCGTAAAGATGCACTTCTATCTAAAGGCGCGTCTAATGAGGAGATGGCGAGTCAGGATCATCATCATCTTTGCGACACTGACACAGAAAACACTAGTTTATTAGTAAATAATTCAAATATCTCCTTACTATTTCCCCCAGACACATTCGTGGTAATTACTTTTGCTGGGGCTTTGCAGCAAGCTTCAGCCTATAGCTTGTATCTGAATACAGAACTCTTCAGCTGTGCTGACGGCACACTCTCTGCTGCTGCGGGACTCTAAACACCGTCGAGCCGCTCTTCACAGTCGCGGCAAGGTCTCGTGTTGTTTCCACCAGTGCTGCAATTTTTTTCCTCACTAATTGATGGATGTCTAAAATATAAAAATAAGGAGAAGCCTAAAACGTCTGAACTATGACCTGAAAATTGGCTGAAATGCAGGGCTCTAGCGTTCCCCTCGGTAGAAATCACGTTTCCTCCTCGCCCCCCCCCCCTTTACGGCGCCCCTGCATGGGTAGCAAAGGCTGTCTGGTCCGATCACACAAGAGAGTGTGTGCATGTGACGTCACTGTCAACTGGAGTGACTGAGACATAATTTTATAGACTGTCGAAAGCTACAGAAAAGAGAAGCAAATGGATCCCTGCAATTCAAAGAAACAAATGGACTCCTGGCAGCGAAACACGGATTTACAGTTATCATTTTATGTTAATATGTTGAATTTTGTGGTAAAATCATACCCTATATATTGCATTGTTATATATCATATTGACAACTCATCAATTATTTACCATCTGCATAGCTGGATGTTTTTTAACAAACACTGACAAAAAACATCAAAGTTATATATGATATGAGAACAGTAAGGCCTGTAGATAGGGAGAACGTTTTATTTAAGAAAAATATAATTATATTTTCAGAGTGACAATTTTTTTCTCAAACATAGTCAGTGGGGTAAAACGCCCCCAGGGGGCAATGGGAAATTACTGTAGTTACTCTATTCTGAACATCAAATTCTTTGTTTTTCCATCAAATGTATTCTAACTAGTTGGTTGAATAAAAATATTTGGATTTTATATTTAAAAATTACCTCAAGTTAGCATCAGGTAGCTAGTTAGCTAGCCAGTTAGCATCAGCTAACAAAATGTTTCAAATAGGCTATTATAATTTTGTAATTCATAATTATTGATTATATTCTTTTTAATTTTAAGCTAAAACTGCCTGTACTCTGATTTTGCTGTAAATGTTTAAAGCAAATTGCTTTGTCAGACTGGGGGGCATTTTACCCCACCCATGGGGGCGTTTTGCCCCATAGGTGGGGTAAAACGCCCCCTTGGTACAAATTTAATTTTTGTTAAAAATCTAATAACATGAAAACTCTGGACATTTTTCATACTTTGTTTATAATTTATGTCATTGCCACTAAAACTATGATAACTTTTCTGAACACATTTAACTTGTTTCACAGAAAAAAATTACACAGTCCTTAAGGGGGCGTTTTCCCCCACCCTATACAGCTTATAATATTGATAAAAGTGATCACCCGAATTTAGACCAACATATTTTGTATTTGCAAAATGCGTTCACAGTCAAATTTGCTTTATGTATTTCCTGGGCGTTGAAATCAGGCACATATAAATGTCAGGAAACACGATTCCTGGCTGCATATCAATATCCATGGACCACTGGATCTTTGGTAAGTTGTAAGGAACACTACATCGAGTCCAACAACCTTTCATTTAAACTGATTATCGTTTGTTTTACTCACGTTTTCGCAGTGACGTCAATGCATACCCTCTATATGGGGCTGCGTAACCACAAACTGGTCAGAGTGCCCATGATGGCCCCCATCCACCACCAAAAGCACCTACAATGGTCATGTGAGTGCCAGAACTAGACCATGGAGCAATGGAGGAAGGTTGCCTGGTCTGATTAACTATGTTTTCTTTTAGATTAGGTGGATGGCCAGTCATTTACCTGAGGAAGGGATGGCAGCAGGATGCACTTTGGGAAAAAGGCAGGCCGGTGGAGGCAGTGTTTTGCTCTGGACAATGTTCTGCTGGGAAACCTTGCGTCCTGGCATTCATGTGGATGTTACTTTGACACGGACCACCTACCTAAAGATTACTGCAGATCACATACACCCTTTCATGGCAACAGGAGAAGGCACTTCCAAATGACTTCCAAATTCCCAGATCTCAGTTCAATTGAGCATCTATAGGATGTGCTTGACCAGCAAATCTAATCCATGGAGGCCTCACCTCACAACTTGCAGGACTTAAAGAATAATTATAAGAAACCAAATTGCCTATGAAAAATAACATGCAGATTAACACAGCCCCATTGACTCCCTCTGCCAATGCATTGACTAAATTAACAGTTGGATGTGCCAAAACGTTCTTCAGTTAAAAAAAGAGAAAACTGAAGTCATTGCATTTGGAAATAAAGATGAAGTTCTCAAGGTGAACACATACCTTGAATCTAGGGGTCAAACAACTAAAAAATCAAGTCAAGAATCTTGGTGTGGTTCTGAAGTCAGACCTTAGTTTCAGTTGTCATGTCAAAGCAATAATTAAATCAGCATATTATCATCTCAAAAACATTGCAAGAATTCAATGTTTTGTTTCCAGTCAAGACCTGGAGAAACTATTTCATGCTTTTATCACCAGTAGGTTGGACTATTGTAATGGGCTCTTGACTGGCCTTAACAAAAAGACCATTAGACAGATGCAGCTCATCCAGAAGGCTGCTGCCAGGATTCTGACTAGATCCAGAAATAAATTAATAAATAATAAAATTAACATACATCTGATGCAAATTGCAGTTCTTTTGTTCATAGACAGATAGATAGCTGGATAGATAGAGATTCAGTGAACTAGACTGAACACTCAGCCTGTTACTGTGTGATTTGCTCTTTGACCTTTTCCCAGCATTGCTCAGATAACCTCCCTGACTTGATATAAAACTGAATGTGCACAGTTACATGCATTTTCTGACCATTGTTCATTAATCAGTAAGATTACATTGTGTGCTGATGGCATGGAAACTCTTTGAACCCACCAAAATACATCAAAATATATCAGATGTAGATACAGTGGCACCAATACGTCTTCATTCACAAATAAAAAAAAATCAAACAACTGTGTAAATGTTTTTGCAGCACATTTTTATATTGTTCTAATTGAAAATCACAGTTTCTGCTTTTAACCTCTTTTATTCCATTTGTAATATCACTCTCCATAGAAAAAAAAGTTTAAACAGGCTTTTTTGTGGAGTGTTGATGTGTACAACACATATTGAGTAGCTTTACTGAATGTAGAAATTATTGTGGGTTTTGTTATATGAAATATGATGCATATTTCAAAAAGACATCACAATAGACATTAAGGTCTTTCAAAGTTGTCTTTATTTATAGAACGTAAAGTAATTCAACAATATTTTTAGTTGAAGTGAAGTGAAAATTCTACTCTACTAGAGCTAATGTAGCTTTAGTTTATGGTGAAATTAAGTTGTAAATAGCCAAAACAAAAAATGTCTAAAGGAAATATATTAATTATGTATGGTATATGGTATTTATAATACAACTTTTTCATAAATAAATATTAATACAAATATTTGTTGGTCAAAAGTATTATTTATTATTTTTTTTAATTTCAATAAGTTGGACCCAGTTACTGCTGTTAATATTCACTGCAAAAATGTTCAAAGCTTTCTGAAGCTACTGCATGTAAATGTTCAAGTACAAACCAGGAAGCTATATGTCATCAGTAGCATTATGTTGTGTGTATGTGTGTGTGGTTCATTGCAGACCAACACAGTGCTCATACAGTAACTTAGACTTCCTTACCGCTTGTTCCTGCATGCAGAGGTCAGGAAGGCCTTCACTCAGAGGAATAAAACACAAGAGAACGGACAGAATAGGAATGAAAAGCTGCCTCTTCCTCCCATTTTGGCGGCTGGCACTCAGGGTGACCTTTATTGTCTGTCAGGGTCAGGTTTGTGGTTGCTGATGTAATTTCCACACACACACACACACACACACACACACACACACACACACACACACACACTCTTTCTCTGGCACACACCCTGACCACTGCTATAGCTCCTGACAGGATGACTGTGTTTGTCATTACTCGAAGGAGTTTTGACTAGAGGAAATCACTGGTCAGACATTGACCACACCATTCCACTGCAAAGACTCTGTTAGAGCTTATGCTCTTAGAATTGGTGCAATGGTACAGAATTTGCATTCTGTGCAAAACAAACAAATATAAATATGCTGCTACAATGTTTTTTGGACATGTATCACAGCTCTAAAATGTTAATTTATCAATAACATCATGTTTTTTTTGGATATGGTATTGTGGTGATATCAAAACTTTCTAGGCATGTACCATGATGGCAGTATCATGAGTTCACTTACAAATAAAGTACCTTGTATATTGTACTATAGTGCTACATTTTGGACATTTACAATGGTTGCAGCGGTTTCAGTTCCATGGGATGTCATGTGATAAACTCAAAAATAAATTAATTAAAAATTAGGCCTAAATTTAAAGATTTTTGTATTTAAAATACATATAAAATTTCTGTCCAATTGGATTAAGCAGTTTTAACATGAATAAACTAATAAACTTAATGTGATGCATATTTATCAGACACACATATATTAAACCGATAAGAAAGAGGTGAGGTTTCACAAAAATCATGACATACTTTATTATTAACTGTTTACATCTATTTGATTTCATTTAAATAATCATGTTTCCAAAATGCATGTATTCATATTGCTTGGAATCAGCATAAATCTGTTCACTGTGAAAACAATTATATTTATTCCCTTAAAAAGCGTTTTAACATGGTTAAAATATGACTAGCTGTGAAACTGGCAATATTCAGTTAGATAAAAGAAATCTGTTTCATTTATGTATGTTTGACAAATACGCGCCACAATAAGTTTATCACTTTGTTTATCTTTGTACTGTGTAAAGAACTCACAAAAAAGTTATATGACAGCTAATAGTACTATCTATTTAATGATTTTTAAAAAAAAATTTTTTTGTACATGGCACAAGTTTCGTAAGTATGGTAATAACATACTTGTAATTTTTGGAGGGGAACTGCACCGTAATAATACCATGATATCTCTAAAGTTATCCATAAGCAGCTTGGATAACCATGAAAACAATACTATGGTATATGAATATGGTAACCATTCAGTACAATTGCATATATCACTATACCATGGTTTTTCCATTAATAATACACTTCTTAATCTGTTTATGAGACTTGAATAAGTTCTTCTTCAGGCAACACTGCATGGCTGAAAGATTTCTGACGAAATACTTATAAGATGTTGTGCAAACTACGGCAGTGTGTGAGCCTATTTTATATTGATTGTGTGTGACGCACCTGCCTGCAACAATCCAGGTGTGAGCAAGCAGTTTATTTGTTTGTATGCTTTGCTTTCTCTCTTTCTCCTCATTGTCTCATGGCTCTCTCACACTAATCAAGTGCACTAAGTATAGGGTGACCCAGATGATGACATTCATAGCCACTTACACACATACAGTAAACGCACACAGTATAGCGGATTGTGCTGATAAATGGTCGTGGCCTTGCTGCATTTCCCACAGAGAGAAGTGTCACAGATATTTTTGCAGTTGTAGCACTCAGCAGAAACACACACAATAGAAAGACACAGGGGGAGAGGTGAATGTGGTGGTACATACAAACACAGTTATTCATCAGTCTGCTAACACACACACACTTCCTCTCTTTGACTCGATCACCTGAGGGGCCTTGTTTGTCCACCGTTTGTCCAAATCTAAATTAAAATACTCAAACATCCTGTAGGACAGAACAATCACAAATGAGATGTTTAATATCTCGGTTGTTTCTCTTAGACAGCAGTGAGGTTAAACAAGAAGAAGAAACATTCGAGATGCAAGAGATTTTTTACTTCACGTAGTAAAAAGTCTCTTGCACCTCGAATGTTTCTTCTGAGAAAAGAGCTATTACTGCACATCTCCTCTAGAGTCAGAAGAGATCGCAAGTGTTTCAGACATTTCTCATCAAAGTCACATAATAGCACAGTATCTAAGATATCGCTTGTGAAAAAAGTGCATTTTAGCTTACTGTTACAAAGAGAACTTATTATGGAAACATGCTTTTTTAAAGAATATTCTTAATTATGAACTTGTAATGATTTCATACATTTAATTGCATGGCATTTACAAGTAAAAGAAAATGCATTTGAGTTTAAATTTACTTAAAATGTAGTTAGCTAAACTTTAGAGTGCTAATTTGACTTAAGCATATCTTTATGTATAATTTCATCTAAATATAGTTTGGTAAACTAAAACATTAATAATAAATTAAAATATATTTTAATATCATTTCTAGTGAATCTTACATTTCATGTATTTAACTTTACGCATTTCTGACTGTGATTATATAATAAGTTTGAATTGAGTGTATTTAAAATTTCTTAAATTTAAATGTAATATCAAATAACAGTTCAAATTATAATCATGTGCTTTAGTATGTTAGTGAACACATTAAATTAAGTGTACTTTAAAGTGTGGCTAAGATCATTTTAACAATTATTTAAAATGTATTTTGAGGTGAAATTTTTAAATCTGATGTTATTAAAAAGTGCAATTTTTGAAAGTGTATTTAAGTGTGTTAAGAAACAGTCGTAAATAAGTGCACTTAAGTGGCTTTTTATTTCACTAATATTTTATTATCTATAGTTTTTAAAAATATACTTTTAAGATTTGAAGTACACTACAAGTGCACATTCAATACAATTCAGTGCATTTGTTTTTGACAAGGGATGCTATCCACATTTATTTTTAAAGCTATAAACGCTTACTTTGTCAATATTTTAGGAGAAACATCTCACACAATTCCAATACTTTAGTAAAACAGCTGAGAACTCCATTAAGTAGCATGAAGTATGCGAGAGCAGCTTCTAATCAGTAAGATTATCTTCTGCATATGTTTGGATGGCAAAATCTCAAACTAAAACCAACAAGTCAAGAAAGCAGTGACACTACCCTAATATCTACACTAGGTGGCAACTATGTGCTACTTCTTACATTCTCTTCTTTTCTCTCACGCACACATACACACGCAAAGTCTCTCTTGGGTTCAGAGCTAAAGATAAATTGTTCCCCTCTCTCTCTCTCTCTCTAAGGATTGTGGTCTGAAGTCAAATCCAATAGAAACGATGGCAGCCATATTTGAGTGTGTGTCCTGAAGGATAAACAAACTACAGAACAGCAAAGGCAGAGAAGATAGAAGCAAGAAGTCTTGGGTGCTTGGGTTTCAAACTCTAATATGTAAAACCAAATTTTCTAGATTAGATTATTTTGTCTAGATAACATTTTGTGAAGAAAATATAAATGGTGCTTATATATGCAAAACTTGTCAGGGTGTTAGTACATGTTCTGGCTGGTTTCTTGTGGCTTACTGGTTCAAGAGTTCACTTCAAGTCTCTATAACATTTCTAAAGTCCTCCTTGAGTGTTAATCCAAAGGATTGTTTTGTCCATTTTATCATCTTCCAGATGAAAAGTATAAAGCAACAGCACAAATGGTGCATGAGTTATGTGCCGAAGGGTCCAAATACTTGAGCAAAGACCATTACAAAGACGACCCTTCAGAAGACGCTGAAAGACAAATGAACTCTTTCTTTCCACAATGTTATTGTTTATCGTTACTTAGCAACATTTTTGTACATCATGTTTAAAATGTTTATGTTCTATTCCGGGAACTTCTCAAACTCAGCCATCTGTTTCCAATAAGTGGTCTGTGAGGAGTTTTGGATAGAAATATCAATCGAGAAAGGTTAGTGTGTGCGCATGTGTGAATGAAATAGGGTTTAGTTTGTAAACATCTGTTTATTATTGTGGCACCTATAGTAGAAGCATGTTAATTCTGTTCCAAATCCTAATGAGGAAAAAAAAAATATGTCACAAAATCTTGTAAGAATTTGTATCCTAAAGGATTGTATTTGGTGCTTAAGGTCTTAAAAATTCCAAAAGACTGATTTTTAAAATCTTTATAATGTCCTACAAGGGGCATTTTATTCTATTAATAATCATAATAGTGCTTTTGAGAGATATGTGTTCTGAATTTTTTTTGTTTTGTTTGTTTTTTGTTTTATGTTGGAATGCTATAGGGTGAATTTCACAAAGCTTTCTAAAATATATCAAGGGCAACTTTTCCCAGATCATTGGTGCCAGTGGTTTCTACAATCCATCTGCGTTGGAAACACAGCCTAGGTAACATTTCATCCTGAAAAAATATCTATTTTTATTATTGTTGTTGTTGTTTCTGTAAGAAAACTGCCTTGATATTTTATGGTTTACAAATAGGAATCCTATACAAATTTCTCCTTGCATTCCTTTTGTAAGATACAAGTATGTTTAGACACAGCATAGCCATCATTGTAAGCTGTCCTAGAAGTGTTTAAACACAAACACTAATCCAAAAGGTAGGTAGCATAATAATGCTGCCTTCTGGCCAGTTTTTAAGATTGCATCCTTCATGGAGAAAATAATCCCATAATGCACTGCAACAAGCTTACTGAACAAAATCCAACCAAGAAGGCTGACAAACAGGGATAATCTTCAAAGTAGGCTATACAGTATGTGGCAAAGAATAACTAACCCATAAGACTCATGCATGCTCATGCGCATAATTAGTCCTAATCGCACTATGCTATGTCAAGTACTGCCAACTTAACTTTGACTGAAACATGGATCTCAGCAGACAACACAGCAACTCCTTCAGTCCTCACTCCTCACTATTGATTTTGTTTTCTCCCACATCCCTTGTCAAACTGGTAGGGGTGGAGGACAGGTTTGCTCTTTTCCATCGCTTGGAAAGTCACTCTTCTCTCTTCACATTCACATCTATTAAATATAATGCCATTACTGTTACTTAAAATGCAAAAAAATAATTTTGTAGTCATCTATCTTCCTCCAGTTTAACTGGGTAACTTTCTGGAAGAGCTAAACATGCTGCTGTCCTCTTTCCCGGAGGTTGGTGCTCCGCTGGCACAGTGGTCCTTTGTGACTTCAGCCTTAATCTTGACAAACCTCAAGCGGCTGACTTTCTAGCTCTTCTGGCCTCATTCGATCTTACAAGAAAGCACACCCCTGCAACATACAAAGCAATCAAACAACTAGACCTCATTCTCACACGTAACTCTATCACTGATAAGCATCTTTTTATTCTATTACATTTCTCTGACCACATCTATCTCCTCCTCTGGTCTCCTTTTGCTTTAACCTCTGCTCTCTCTCTCTCTTTCTCTCTTTCTCTCTCTCTCTCTCTCTCTCTCTCTCTCTCTCCCTCTCTCTCTCCCCTACACACTTCTCCTCAGTTGTGTCTGCATCTCTTCCCTCGACCAACCACTTCCCTTGATGTCAATCAAGCTACTAATACTCTCTGCTCCACATCCTGCCTTGACATTATGTGTCCTCTCAGCTCCAGGTCAGCACCCTTCTGCCCTTGGCTCACAGATGCTCTTCATGACCATTAAATCAAGCTCTCTTACTACCAAAGCAAAACCAGCAAAACCCCAGACACCTGAAAACTATTCAAAACATTCTCTCCTCAGCTCTGTCTTCCTCCACCCCATCCCACTTCTTCTGACAGCTGATGACTTTGTCACCCATTTCACTGATAAGGAGGCAACCATCAGCAACCAGTTCTCTACATCACTTACCCACAGCCAACCTCCACCCACACACATTCTACTCTTCTCTTCTTTCTCTCTCCTCAAGGAGAATGAGGTCTTCAAAGTTCTCTGTGCCAGCCATCCTGCAACCTTTCCCTTAGACCTGATCCCCTCTCACCTCCAAGAGGAGATCTCCACAACACTGCTACCAGCTCTCACTCACATCATCAATACATCTCTCACAACTGACAACTTTCTCGCTGCATTTAAGCATCCAAAAAACAACACTTAGTCCTACAGAACATAAAAACTACAAACCAAACTTTCGACATGGAGCTCCTTGTAATCCCTGCAAACCTGTCAGCTGACTACATCTTGTTGTTCCTTCATTTAAAGGCACAAAGTTACTCTTCAAAACCTTCACTCTCTCTGCTCCTCTCTGGTGAAATGAGCTTCCAACCTCCACTCAAATGGCTCAAACCATCACAGCTTTCAAGAAACAGCTGATCACATGCCACTTCCGCTACCACTTAACTACTCCACAACTTTAAACCAATGCATTTTCTTCTTTTTTCTGAATTTCACTTCTGCTATAGCTTGTTTCCTTTCAAATAAACCTGACATTGTATAGTCTGAACATTGTCAGCTCTTTAAAAAATTGCTTATGTTCCTCTTTTTTAAGTTGCTTTGGATAAAAGCATTTGGTAAATGCATAGATGTGAATGCAAATGCACTGTATGTTCTATGTTAATACCATATCCTACCTGACATTAGCTTCATAACCATACCCATTAAAGCAATTATGCATGTTTTACACATCTGCACAGTTTCAGATGTGCACTATGCTGGAAAAAAAAAATCATTCCAGCTCAAGGTGGTCAGACTGGGTTTTGGAACATGGTAGTCTAAACTTTCAAGTCCCAGTCAAAAAATCCAGTCCAAAGAGATTTTTTGCAACCATGTTCAACAAGCCACCATAAGAAGCTAGATTATATGGGGTTTCCAGCAAGATGTGGAATATGAAAAACCCTGTGGAGATTTTTATATATATGGTTATTGAAAACCAATCTTAATTTATGGTTGATATATTTTGAAGCCAAAGATGACAATGCCTGCAGGAGTGATCTCGGTTCAGCTCTACAGTTCATCATATTTCACGTATCAACAGTGATGTTTGCAAATGTGCATGTGTGTGATATAGACAGGCTTGGTTCTTGTGTGGTAATGTATGTTTTTAGCTACAGTTTGTGAAGTTTTAATCATGTAGACATGACAGGCTCCTGGGGCAGATGGAAAAGGAAATGATACTATAGGCACAAAGATCACCGATCTCTATTCTCCCAGAGCATTCCACTCCCTGTACCCGCCATTTCCCACTCTCTTCCTGTACTTGGATGTTTTCTAGGTCAACAACAACTAAGCAGAATCAATACATTCTTTAATAGCTGTCAATTAAACCTCACACACAGAATGGGAGGTCGGCAGGTCTCCTGAGACTTTTGACTATGTGCGTAACATCTGTTCCATATTTTAGTGTATTTTGGACATAGAACTGTGCACTTACATGACATTGCATTTATTCATTTAGCAGATGCTTTTATCCAAAGCGACTTATACATAAGGAGCATCACAAGAGAATTATTATAACAGGCAACAATAATTACCATACACAATGCCATGTTTCAAGTATAAGCTCTAGTACCTAAACTAGAACAAAAGTGTGAAAAAAGAGAAAGAGTGAACAAAATTGTTACAGGAAGTGTCTTTGCTTATGATTGCGAGTTAGATTAGTGCTTGTGGAGGTGGTATATCTTTAGCTGTTTCTTGAATGCTTCGATGGTCTAAGCAGATCAGGTGGAGCGTGCTCCACCACAGAGGAACAGATAGTGTGAAGGTTCTGGAAAGTGTAGCCAGTGTTGGGGGTAACGCATTATAAGTAACTTGAGTTACGTAATCAAATTACTTTTTTCAAGTAACTAGTAAAGTAACACATTACTTTTTAATTTACAAGAAAATATCTGAGGTACTTTTTCAAATAAGAAACATCAGTTACTTTCTTTTCCTATTTATTGACTGACAGCTCTTCTGTTCCCATGTTGAGAGAAATCGGGAGTAAGTGTGCTGTGTAAACATGATGCTTACTGTAGTTCTTGAAAACTGTCAGGTATTCAGCATTCTGAATGGGGGTGGGAAGATCATTTCACCAGCCAGGAACGGTGAACAAAAATGTTCTGGAAAGTGATTTTGTGCCTGGTGAAATCATGGTGTAGATTTGGAGTGGCAAGGAAAATGAGAAGCTCAGTCTTTGCCAGGTTAAGCTGCAGGTGATGTTCTTTCATCCATGCCGAGATATTCCCCAGGCATATGATACATGTGTGGGTGCTGGTAAAAGTGTAGGAGAGATTGCTTGAAGAAGATGTGAGGGGATTAGGTCTAGAACGCAGGTTGTAGGATGGCTAGAGAGGAGAGGTTTAGATACTTCTACCTCAGTGATGAGACAGAAGGAGGAGAAGAGAGTTTTAGCAGTAGATGTGGTTGGTTTGAATTCCTGTGTGTGTGGAACTGAGAACTGATTGCTGATAGTTTTAGTTTTGTCTGTGAAGAATGTAGCAAAACCATCAGCTTGTTGATCTTGTTGTGGAAAAATGAAAATTTGGCAGTATGGACTTCAACAGAGAAAGATGAAAGCAAAGACTGATACATACTCAAGTATGACGTATCTTTTGATTTGTGCCATTTTCTCTATGCTGCCCTGAGTTTGGTCCTATGTTTACGACGAAGATTGGACAGCTAGGGGTTAGAAGGGCTAGCACATGCTAGCCCTGAAGGAGAGAGGACAGATATTGTCTAAACAAGGAGTTAAAGTGGAGCATAAAGTGTCTGTTGCTGTATTCACATCCAGAGATGAGAAATGGGTGAGTGAGGGAAGAGAAGATGACACTACAGACGAAAGACGGTAGAGAGAAAGGGAGCATAGGTTTCACCTAAAAGTAAACAGGGCTGGTGGCACACAGGTAGTAAGATGTAGGTTAAATGAAATGAAGAAATGATCAGAGATGTGTAGGAGAAGTTGTTAGAGAGAGCAGCTGGGGTTGCTGAGTCTTCTAGATGAATCCAGGTCTCAGTTAAACCCAAGATACTAAGAGTAGACTGGCAAGCAATGGCCGGAATGAAGCTTTGTTGACAGCTGACTGACAAATTTCAGAGACCAACAGAAAAAGAGAGGAATGCAGTAGAGGAGGTGCAGATAGGACACATGTTAGGAAGATTGCATTGCCGTCTGTGTTTGATGTTAGAATGTTGCTGAGAGACAACAGGAATGTATTCAGTATTCCTTCAAAATGAATAAAAACAGTGAAAAGCAAACTCAGAATATTAAACAAATTTGCAATAATTAAATGTTAACACAAAAATACTTTATGTATTTAATTTCTTCAGCCTAAGGCTTATTCATTTCACTTTTGGTATGAAAGGGCTTTTACAGTAGCCAAAAATAGAACTTTTGTATATTAAAATCAAACAAGCAAACCCAGACCAGATGAGGTAAAATGACATAATGCATTACTTTCCATAAAAAGTAATTAAGTAATGCAATTAGTTACTTTTTTAAGGGAGTAATGCAATATTGTAATGCATTACTTTTAAAAAATAACTTTCCCCAACACTGAGTAGCAATCATACAACTGCACTTATTGATTGACTATAAATGGCATGAGGAATCATACACTTATAGGTGTTCAATGAGTTTGGAGGGCAGTCCTAAAGGCCAGCGTTAAAGCTTTGAATCTGGGTGGCTACAGGTTGTCAGTGGAGTGAGACAAGAGAGCTCTCTTTAGTTGAGCCAGTAGGGAATGTTGAAGTTCACTTTTCAATGGAATTTGCTGTTAATTAAATAAAGCCAGCCAACCAAACTAGCTTTCAGAGAGTTCTTGCCATTTTTGTAGACAATTTGGATCAGACAGGCTGTGAGCATGATGACTAGACTGGATAAAACTGGAAGTCAATAAAACGGAAACAGAGAAAGTCCATAAAGAAGTAGAACGGGAAGACAATATAAGTGTAACATCAGTTCATTATAAGTAACAATGCAGTCACCACAGCAGAC
This sequence comes from Tor tambroides, assembly GCA_021397915.2. Lineage (NCBI taxonomy): Eukaryota > Metazoa > Chordata > Actinopteri > Cypriniformes > Cyprinidae > Tor > Tor tambroides. The sequence continues at coordinate 22,410 of JAFVLL020033406.1, read as the reverse complement.
TGTGACACACAGTAGCTCTTAGAACAATATTTATGTGAGCAATTCAGCTGTGTTTAAGAAGAGCAGTTAAGAAGCCATCATAGGGATATGGATGTGTTTGCAACAGCTCTGCAATTCGTGTGTTTGGGTTTCTTCTTGTGTCTGACCTCTACAAACAGAATGAAGAAAAGATTTCCACTTCAAACAAGGTGGAACCCCAGAGCACACTCACGTATTATGCAATCTTCATAGACCAATGGCAGCTCAAAGATGTTTAACAGCTGACGCAAAGTTTTCCGTAAAGTTCGGGGGGTCTGACTCCCCTACTGACCCCTACTAATTAAGGGCTTGAAAAATCACCATCCACCCCCGCCACCCAAACAAAGTCACAACAAAGATTTGGAGGTCTAAAAAAGGCTGTATATGAAATGGATATAATTCTAAACAATGCATGAAGAATGTTTCAACAGTGTTTGCAAACAATCTTTCGGTAACCATAAAAGTTAGATTGAAAGTTAGACATATAGACTTTTTATGAAAGCCAAACCGTAAGGTGAAAGGATTTTTTGATGTACATTCAAAAATCCTGATATTATCTAACATAATTTTTCTTTATATTTTTTTAAAATTCCTGTTCTTTTATCACTAAGAAAGTTTTTCAGAATGTATGCAAATGTAATAATTAAGGTAGACCAGTTTTGCTGACAAACATTTTCCCCTAATTATTATTGGTCCCACTCCACTGGCTCCCAGTTGTCACCAGAATCATGTTTTTATTTATAATCAGATAATTCACCCAAAAATGAAAATTCTGTCATCCCACCTAACATTAGCTTCATAACCATAGTAGCATATTTTTTGCACATTATAATTTTTTTATTTTGCATTGTTTTACATGGCCCTTTTTTACCTTGTGGTTCATGAACATCAGTATTCTGTTTGCTTTGAGGATCATACAGGCCACTGTAGACCACTTGAGTGCTTTCTGTTAAGATCAGTATCAGAAAATACATTGACAAACAGTAAATACTGTCATTGTTTAATTACACTGACATATCACAAGTGTTTCATAAAACCTAGCTACACGTGCTTTGTGTCTTCTGAAAGTGTCTTTTGTCTTTAAGAGTGTTTATGTTTGTGCAATTATTAGAAACAAATCTCAACAATTACTCCTCAAATTTAGAGACAGAAATCACTTTAAACAGTCCACCCAGAAGAACACCCTTGTAAAATTTGCACATTGTACATGTTATTACACATGAATAACTGCACTGAATTGTACAAGAAAGGCACACACACACTTAGAGTGTTTGGCAGTAGCCCAGTCCCCTATTGCTTGTGATTTCCTGGTTTGGTGTACGGTAGAGGTTGACTGGCTGCAGATGTGAGCAGACCTGCAGTCTACATTGTAATCTTACACACACACACACACACATACAGGATAATCCATACAGGCAAACAAATACCTACATATTTTTACACACACAAATACTCAAATTTCTCATTACTGAAATCTGCAGCACTTCTCTCTTCAGCAAAATCCCAAATAATCCTTTCACTTTTCTTTTCTCACTGTCTCTGTTACGCTTCACTAATACTGCAACGCAGGCATTCTCCCTCTTCTTATTTTTCTGTCTCTATAAATGAAATCCCTCAACATTTTTGTAGAAGCCGAATTTGTTAAAGGCCCCATGAAAGCAAAATTGGGGTTTTAAGACTGTTTAGCCTATTAGCTAGTGCAGTGTTTGAATTATATGGGTAAAAAGAAGTTTTACCCATTATATGGGTAAAAAGTATTACTTAAAAAAATAATACTTGTTACGGACATAAAAGACTTTAAAACAATGTACTTAAGCACAAATTGAATGCAATGTTTTTGGACACTTGTAAATGCATGTTAATTGCAATTAAATGAAAATGTATTAAAGTTTACATTATATTCAGTGCAATTAGCTGAACATTAGAGTGCTTTATTCACCCACTTAAGTAGGACACTTTAATGTTATTTCTGTAACAACTTGTATGTCTTGTACTCTCTTTAAGTACACTGATGTGGCCTTTTATTTCATTAATATTATTTTAACTGCAAGTTCAGATTTTTAAAAAGTACACTTTTAAGATTTGAAATACACTACGGGTGCATATTCAATACTATTAAACATTTTACAAAATATTTTATAAAATACTATTATAAATATGTATTCATATTTATAAATTAAAGACAATTTGAAACTTTTATAATAAGACATTATGTTTATAATTTTCCAACTGTCCCGTTTTGTGCGTTTTAGATGTGTTTAAATGTTTTAGTCAGGAAAATGGATTGGTTTCGGATCAATGATTGAAAAGGTTGGAAAAACAAAAAACAATCATGTTGTGTCAGTGCAGTACTTTTCCCCCAGTTCAATAAAAAAAAGTGTTTCCCTTCAGTTGGTTGATTTATTTATGTATTTATTTTCAATTTTAGATCTTTTGTTCTTTCACATGGGAGGTCCAGGACCCCCCAGTCCACCTCGAACTTTCTCATCTAGAAAAACAGATCAAAATTATTGACTGATTCATCTTGCAATGAAGAGTGTTTACAGGTTTTTTGTTATTTATTTACTTTTCTACCAATCTGTAAATTCCATGTGATTGCTCATTCAGAAACTACAGAAAAATGATGATCTGACATGCCGGCACAGATTGCTTGAACACAACACAAAAACATGCACTCCCTGTTTCAGTAGGAAGTACATCAACACAAAAAAAACAAACTGCACTCATCAAGCCTCATTTACATGGTCTTTACTACGATAATGAGATTGTGAGATAAAATAACACACACAAACAAAAAAAAATCTTTCATTCCTACATTTTTATGTTCAGATTTCTCAAAATCACATCCATGATCTCTTTGTTCTCCCTTTATCGTGATCTTCCTTCATCCATCACTGAAGTCCAGGGCCAGCAGACCACCCGCTGTGAGCAATGCCCATTAAAATCTCTGCGTAATGAGAATGAGATGGGCTGTTATCTTGCAAATGTTCTGCCATAAACAGTGGGCTGAAGTCCGTGCGGCTGGAGCTGTAATCTGGCTATGGGATCAGTGAGGAATGCATCTGTGTTCCTTTCTTGAGTTTATGTAAAAATTAAATGGTTTAAATGAGTGTGTCTGAATTTAATGAGGCTTACTTGTATTTTTGTAATAGGAAAGTGGATAATCTAATGGCATTTAGATCTCTGGAGGGAGAAAGGGATTTTTGTCTATAGAGATCCCATGAAATGCCTTAACGAATGCGGTTTTCTTTCCTGTATTGACGTATCCTATACAGCCTCATTACTTTTATTACATTACCCAACAGCCTTTTTCATAATGCAATCTCTGTATCATTAAAATTAAGTGATTTAAACGTTTCACACTTTTAAGAATCCTTTAAAACAGTGGACATATGGTACAACTCAGAATACGCTGCTACATTTGAATGGCCATCAGTGGTGAAAGTGCTTTTTCAGGCCCAGATGGTGCAGTTATGGTATTTACCAGCAAGCTAGCTAGGCAATGCTAACCAGCAAAACTTTGACCCTTATGGTGCATTATATTTGTCTGAAATCCAGGGTACATTCACACGACAGTGATTGTACTAAAAATGGTTTTTCTTCGCGTTTTTGAAAATTTTCGCATACAGACAATACAGTTGTTAAAACAATCCCAGTTCACACAGGTAAACAAAAACTACTAAAAACATTGTATTATTCATGCCAGGCTATTAGTTGGAGATGTCACAGTGTAAAGAAACACACACCTGCACACATACATATTCCTATAGATTAAACATGTAATATGCAAGTTTATAACATCACCGTTTTCACAAATTCACGTTCTTGTGGTTTACAGACGATAATGGTGTAATTATGAAACACGTGCACTTTGAAGCCCATTTTCAAACATTTGCATTTTCAGACCTCCAAAATGCTGTTGTCATGTAAATGAATGACCAAAACACATAAATAGTTTTCAGTTTTAGTCGAAAATGTGAAAACAGTGTAAAGCCCCCCCCCCTCCATTTTAACAAAAATCATTGTTGTTAATTGAATATAAATATTGAAAAACTATGAAAAAAAAAATTGAAAATGAAATTAGAAGTGTTGGAAACTAACTGAAATAAAATATGTTGAAGTATTAGAATTACTAAAACTGAAAATAAAGCTAAAAAGAAATATATAAAGCAAAACAAAAATACAAATAGCTTAACTCTCTCTCTCTCTCGCTCTCTCTCTCTATATATAACTAAAATAATACTGCTTCGAACAAACAACTGTCAACTTTTAAGAGAACTCTAGAACAAAGATGATCCTAAAGCTATGGACAAAAAATATCAAAGCTTCTATTTCAGCATCTGTAATACCTATTTCATGGTATCAGTAACAGAGGAGTGCAGGAGAGAGACAGAGAAGTGTAGGAGAGAGAGGATCAATGGGAGCAGGACATGATGCAAACCACATTCAAACCTGTGTCCCACATGAGCACACAACCACATGCTGTGCAAAAGTTTCATTGTTTATTTTCATATGATTGATTGCGTACACCCGATTGCTGCCCCATCATGACAAAACATGACATTTTTGGCCTCCTACCTAGAAGTCACTGCCAGAGGTGCATGAGGCGGGTTATTGTTTCTTTTCAATCTCAGAGCAGGAAATGTTCTCATTGTAACTTCACAGAGTGTCATTTGCGATTTTGTTTACAATTTGAGGAGAGCCGAGGAAGTTTACACATTTTTGTAAGCAAGTAACACGACGCCCAGCCGCGCGTGTTCAGGGTTTATGAGTAAACACACATACCAGCTCAGTTCGACAGATAATCTATAGTTAGAAACAGTCTACACTAGCCAACACACACACACACACTGGGCTGTGAGTTTGTGTGTGTGTTCAACGACCTCTGTTCCACACCAATAGCCACAGCTCTCGATTTGGGTACATCTTAAACATCTCCTCTCAATTTTATTTCAATCTTACTCTACGCAGGGAACACAGGCTCAATTATCGGATGTAATTTGCTGTAAAAACAACAAGAGGCCGAGGGGATGAGGAGAAGTGTAATAAGAAGAGGGACTGGTAGAGATGAGCGAAATGAAAGTCTCTCTCGAACAGCTCCTTGCTGGGTTTCAGGTTTGTGTTTTGATGGAGATGTGTCTGTAATTATTAATTTGGGCACAGTAAGCAGACATGAAACTGTAGGAGAGTAAAGTGAAAAAAGCAGTATATATCGTCACTATTATTTTATTTTTTGTTTTATATTTTGGTTCACTATTTTTTTGTTCACGCTGGAGAGAAGAGGAAATAATTAAATGAAGGCAAAGAATGGGGAAATTATGTAAACCAGACTACGGATGTAATGGGCTTATGTCGTTATTATAGTTCTGCGTTGGTGTCTCTGCAATGTTTTGCACATTTGTGAAAGTACACTTCAGCATACTTTTAAAAAGAGTACTTGTTACAGAAATAATATGCTTTTAAAAGAAGCTTTTAAAAGAATGTACTTAAGTGTGAACTGAATGTAATGTTTTCTGGTTGCATGTTAATTGCAATTAAATGAATGAATGTATTATAGTTTAAATTTATATGAAGCATAACAAGCTGAAATTTAGAGTGGTCTAAAACAGATGAACGTGAAAATGGCAATGCTTATGTGCGCAATCAATTTTCTCTCAAATGGATGAATGTAAATGTGAAAAACTCAACTTAAACTTCACATCGGTTGTACGTATTGCAGTTTGGAAATGAAATGTTCGGTGAGTGGCGCTGGAAAATTCTCTATTGATTTGAAAATAAGCTAAAATGACATGGTTACTTCAACAAATGCATTTTATCCCATGGTTTTTTGCTTTTGTTGTTAATCCAGAAGAACTGTGGCAATGTCTCAAAGACATTTTCCAAGAAACCTTTCTGCAAGCTACTTGAAAAACTATGCACACCTGGGACAAAAGCTGTTTTAAATGCAAAGAGTGGTCATACCAAATGTCAAACTGATTTACTTAATAGAAGCTAATTGATAAATAAAATCTATTTATGACATTATTATTATGACAGCACCCTCACTTTACAAAATTTTTACACAAGTGCCTAAAACTTTTCACAGTAGCCTAGCTTTGTAAGTAGGTTGCTTCAAGCATCTTGGAGACGTTGCCACAGTTCTTTTGGATTTAGTCTGTCACAGTTTTTTCTGTTTCTTCTTGTCATTCCAGATGGACTGGATGATGGTGAGATCAAATGTTTGTGTGGAGCACTGACTGAACATGAATTGCACTTTTAAAAGTGTTCTTGAGTGTGTTAAGAAACTGTACTCTCATTAAATACACTTAAGTTTTTTTCATTAATATTGTATTATGTGTTTTTTTCTTTTAAATGCGCAATCACAATTTACAATTAAGAACACTTCTTGTTCACAATGGCAACTTTTCAAATGCTAGTTGACTGTATGGACTACAGGAGCAAATCGTAAGCAAAGGATCACATTTGTTTACCTAGGTGAATACATTGTTGGAGAAGCAACAACAGTGTTGACGAATAGACCGGCGCTTTTGTTGCAGCTGGAGTTAATAAACGTTTGTAGGAGTTCTCTTTAAATCTGTCATGGTAGGACAGGATAAACAAATACATTACGGAGGTTTTTTTGGATCACTAGATTCACTTATGGTTTATTGTTTGTGTAACCAGCCTCACCACTTTCATTAGAAGCTTCGAGCAATCAGGCTCTATTTTGTTCATTCCCAACGGATGTGAAGCTACCACAGACTTTCTTTTCTTTTTCTTTTTTTTATCATCCTGGGGTTACATAGCGGACCAATCACAACTGTTGTTTGTGTAACTGAGATACTGAGGTTTGTTATCGCCACAGTTACGCAAGGATGTGTGCTGCACTCTTGCAATGCATTGGCAAAATGTTGGCTAAGAGTTTGCATTGGCGTAGAGTCCTAGAATATGTTTCTGCCCCAAATTGTAAATAGTATTTCATTCATTCATTTTTTTTCTTGTGTTAGTTCTTTCTTTCTGAGGATGTGACCAAGAAGGGGAAAAAACAAACATGCTTTCACCACAGGCTCACAGCAGTGGGGTGAGACACGGTGAGCGAAGATTCAAATAAAAACACACATTCATTAAAGAGACAAACAACCCAAGACACAGCAAACACTCTTCCTCTTCTTTCTCTCTCAGTCTTCAGTCCTTCCCCCTTGAGTGTGTCCATTTCCTGAACTCTGTCCTCGACCTTTTCACAAACTCTTCAAACTGCCTCTGAGGAATGTGTTTTCTCATATTTGGTTTGAAGTTCCCTGTTTCCCCTTTTACCCTCCGACGGAGAGCACGGAGGTGGCAGAAAAGAAATTGCACACACACAGTAAAATTGGACATGGGTTCCCTGTGGAGAGGACCAACATTTTTAGTTTACGATGGGTCAGTTGGTTGTGAGATGCTGCTGAGATGGAGGATGACTCCTGCAGGTCTTCTGAGCTTGAGGGCCGTGTGGATGTGTGACCTTTTCCTACTACATGTACAAACATTTCAATGCAACATTTTATAGATCTGTACTGGAGACAACTCTAAGTCCATTGTGTTCAGTAAATAATATTAGCACCCTTCTTTAGTGATAAAGCCGCCAGGATTTGCATTTCAATTTAAGCCTGTGCAGCATTCATCTTTAATAATCCACTATCAGGTTGTCAGCATGCTGTTTTAATCAATGTGTTAAATGAATTGATTTTGGAGTGCAATTTCTGGGTGACCTGGTGACTCACTAGATGCACACCAATCACAGGCCTTTTGTTCTAAGGACATTTCAGATGGCTGCATTCCTTTGTGTTTATGCATTGTTGGTTCACATTTACATTTATTCATTTAGCAAATGCTTCTATCCAAAGCCACTTTCAAATGAGGCAAAATGCAAGCAATTGATCTTAACGGAGCAGACGATGTTAGCAGCACTGCATTACTACATTTTGAGGCAATAGCACAGAACTAGCAGAAGTGAAACTGCAGGAAAGCAGAAAAATAACATTTGTGAATGTGTAATTGGAAAAGGCACAGTGGACTATAAAGGTTCAGCCACATCCCAGCATGCACTGGAAGGTCACTGCCGATCAGAGCTTCTTCTAGACTGACTGGTTGATCTTTCTCAAATTGGGCTCAAATTTGTATTTAAAGAAAATAATATCATGCCAATGACATACTTAGCACTTGATCACTTCAGAAAAGAAAATGGAATATTAAAACATGCAAGAAAGGTAAATGTTGACTGAAAAGCACTTTTGGATATCTCAGAAAATTAAGTCAAGGGATGAGAGAAGTATGACCATAGAGTTTAAAAGCAACGTGAAACACTGATCGGAACCCTTATTGCTTTCATAATCTGGCAAATTTCAATGGACAAAATGTAGGCCGTGACCTAATTGTATCCATCTGGAATAGAGTTGCTGCAGGGATGACGTATTTCTGTAGGCCAAAAGCCACAAACGAGTTGCATTTTAGCATTTCCAGTTCCATCATTCTGAAGTCAATGGTTTTTTTTAATAGGTTTATGGTTAAATGCCCGAAATAAGATCTGTGGTAAACTCAATGTCAAGATATTTCCACATTTTATTCTATAACGTACAATACATCAGTAAAACTCCTTGTGAGGAGGTTAGCGGGGTAATCGTGGCCTAATGGATAGAGAGTTGGACTTGTAACCTGAAGGACGTGGGTTCAAGTCTCAGGTCTGGCAGGGATTGTAGGTGGGGGAAGTGAATATCCAGTGCCCTCAATACCATGACTGAGGTGAGACCCTTGAGCAAGGCACTGAACCCCCAACTGCTCCCCAGGTGCTGCATCATTGGCTGCCCACTGCTCTGGGTGTGTGTTCACAGTGTGTTTGTGTGTGTTCACTTCTCACTGCTGTGGGTGTGCACTTGGATGGGTTAAATGCAGAGCACAAACTCTGAGTATGGGTCACCATACTTGGCCACATGTTCCTTCCTTTTGTAACATATGTCTAAATGGGACATTAAATGTCATCATGGCACTCAGGTAAACCCATTTACTCACTAGCCATTATTGTGTTTATAATACCACATTTGCAAAATATTACAACTCAGATTTTTAGGAGAAAATGTGTTTTAAATAAAGAATAAAAGCGTTATGAGAAGCTTATTGGTGGTGGTGGTGATAATGAAGTCATGTGACCGTGGTGTAGTTCATCCATAGCCCACGTTTAGCTGTTTAATTTGGCAGATTTATTTAGGCTTTACAGTTAACAAAAATTGTATTCACTTTTCTTGTTCACAGATATTATTTTCTGCAGAGCCAAGAGGCAGTGGAAAAATCCTACTGGGTTTTTGTCAAGGGAACCAGTTTATGAAAACTTACAGGTTCGCCTACAAAAACACATCGTCACTGCAGTGCTCTATTGATTAGATAATGAAAAGTGGGTGTTACATGCCTGAATGGAACTGGGTGCTTGTAGGGGGTTAAAAATATTAGAGATTTGTGCCATCAGCTAAAAAGGAAATGCAGATAAGGTTATTGTTGTGAACAACATGCATCTATGAATTGAGCATAATAATGGCTAGAATATGCATCAAGAAAGCAAACCGGCTCCATTTTGAGTTCAGGCTGAATATCAATGTGTCTCTTTTTGTTTATATATGCAGTGTCTGAGCAAAGACAGATGTCTGTGAGAACTCTAGATTACAGCTATTTTCTCCATGCTGAGTGTTTTCCTCTATGGATCTGCTTGTCTATCCATCCTTTAATAAGTCCATGCTAATGCTCAGTGAATATTTTTGTAATGTGTCTGTTTCTGTTCAGTTCCTTTTGCCCATATTTGGTTCTTCCTGTTATTAAGTAATCATTAGTTCATTATCGTTAAGTCCTATCACCTGTGTTTAATTCATCATCTCGTTTCATCCTTTGTTTCCTGTTCCTTTATAAGCATTCAGTTTAGTTCTAGTCTTGGTCAAGTCTTAAAGTTACCTTTATGTTGTGACCCTTGTATTTGCATCTATTTCTATTATTAAAGTATTTTCCTGGTTTTGTACTCCTCGTCCTCCTGGCTCTTGGATACAGCATACCATCACAGAAGACTAGACCAACACCGAAGACGCGACCGACACCCACAGAATGGAGTTTGTTGACCACTTCATCATGCTAATCCGGCAGAACCCCTCCTTCTATGTGTTCACCGAGGAGTTCTGCCAGCTCCCCGCGGCGGTGGATCTGCACGACGTGGCCATCCTCCATCTGTTCTGACTCGGGACCAGTTATCTCTATTCTATGGTCCTCCCAGACACTACTGGATTATGTTGGAGAATGGGGATTTTCCAGTGTCTGGGAAGTGTCCAGGCCCAAGTCGAAACTAGTCCGCCGTCCGCTGCGAGGAAAGTTCCGCCTCCCGAGAAGGTGATGATGCCGCAGCGAAGTGCCCCCCAGTGCCTGCTCCTCGCAAGTGCCCCCCAGTGCCTGCTCCTCGCAAGTGCCCCCCAGTGCCTGCTCCTCGCAAGTGCCCCCCAGTGCCTGCTCCTCGCAAGTGCCCCCCAGTGCCTGCTCCTCGCAAGTGCCCCCCAGTGCCTGCTCCTCGCAAAGGCTCCCTTGAGTCTCCGCTGGTTCCGTCCAACTCCGCGCTTTCCGAGCGCCCCCAAGTGATCGCGCCTCCAGAGCGCCCTCCTGGGTCCCCGCTGGTCCCGTCCAGCCCTCCTGGGTCCCCGCTGGTCCCGTCCAGCCCTCCTGGGTCCCCGCTGGTCCCGTCCAGCCCTCCTGGGTCCCCGCTGGTCCTGTCCAGTCCTTCAGAGCCCGCACTTCCCGAGCGCTCCCAAGTGATCGCGCCTCCCGAGCGCCCCCAAGAGCCCACTCCCCCAGTGCGCCCTACTGAGCCCGCTCTTCCTATATGGCCCCTAGAGGGGAACTTCGGCAAAAAAATTTTGGGGGGGCTATATACCCGTGGCTGGGCCAAGGCCACAGAGCGCCCTGATCCGCCCTCGCCATCCAAAGAAATAGTCCCGCCGGGGCCTCCCGAGCATCCAGTCCCGCCGGGGCCTCCCGAGCATCCAGTCCCGCCGGGGCCTCCCGAACATCCAGTCCCGCCATGGTCTCCCGAACATCCAGTCCCGCCATGGCGTCCCGAACCTCCTGTCCCGCCATGGTACTCCGCGCCGCCTGACCTGCCCTGGAGGAACCCCGTGTCTCCTCCGAGTCCTGGCTCAACCCCGTGTCTCCTCCGAGTCCTGGCTCAGCACCAGCCTCCAGGGCGCCCGCCCCACCTCCCTCGACGTTCCTGTTACGGCGTGGGACGCGCCTTCCAGGAGGGGGAGATAACTGTAACGTGTCTGTTTCTGTTCAGTTCCTTTTGCCCATATTTGGTTCTTCCTGTTAAGTAATCATTAGTTCATTATCGTTAAGTCCTATCACCTGTGTTTACTTCATCTCGTTTCATCCTTTGTTTCCTGTTCCTTTATAAGCATTCAGTTTAGTTCTAGTCTTGGTCAAGTCTTAAAGTTACCTTTATGTTGTGACCCTTGTATTTGCATCTATTTCTATTATTAAAGTATTTTCCTGGTTTTGTACTCCTCGTCCTCCTGGCTCTTGGATACAGCATACCGTCACAATTTTGGTGCAAAGATGAATTGCAATAGTACCTACAGTATCCTTTACATCCTAAACCCAAATTCCATCTCTATATATCTGTAGCAATTAAAATAAATGTACTATACTGACATGTGCACTACATTCCAAGTCGTCTAAGGCATATGATTAGCTTTGTGCAGGAAACAGAGCAAAGTCATATTTTTATTCACTGAAAACATTCAGCTGTCTGCTGAAGCCATGAAATCTTATTTGGATTCATGGCCAGAATCATTTGTGTCCAGAAACTGTGACTTGACACATTATGCCAGGTCATTAGTTGTCCAAAGCATGGGGTCAGTTTATAGATAACTTAATTTAATTATTAACTTATTTAATTATACAATTAAGAAAACAAGTAGATAGACTAGAGACTGCTAGTGTTAGAGGGTCATTTTTTTATATAATAAGTATAGAAACAGAATAAAGAACGCTAGTGTTAGAGGCACAATTTTTTAAATAAATAAAAAGAAAACCAGTAGATAGTACAGAAATAGAATAGCAAATTAACACTGTTGTATTGAATATGCTGAATAGAGAATGAGAGCTGCAACAGAATGGACGATTTTCAGTGAATAACTATTCAAATTTGGGCTGTTGCCATTAGACATTTTATAGTATTTTTTTCCATACTATAGAAGTGAATGGCTACCAGCAACTCTTTGATTACCAACATTCTTCAAAATATCTTTTGTGTTCAACAGAAGTTGAGTAAATGATGACAATATTTTTATTTTCGTGTGAACTATCCCTTTTAGTTCAAACTCATAATTTTGTGAATAACATCAAAAGCTAATTTCTAACTAAAGTACTTACACATCAACATACAGGTGCATCTCAAAAAATTAGAATATCGTGAAAAAGTTCATTTTTTCTTGTAACTTATTTCAAAAAGTGAAACTTTCATATATTTTAGATTCATTACATGTTTTACTTTACATTTCAAAAGTTTTTTGTTTTAACTTTGATGATTAGAGTTTACAGCTCATGAAAGTCAAAAATCCAGTATCTCAAAATATTAGAATATTTCCTAAGATCAATCAAAAAAAGGATTTGCAAAACAGAAAAGTTCAAGTTCTTTAAAGTATGTTCATTTATGCACTCAATACTTGGTCGGGGTTCCTTTAGCACAAATTCCAGCATCAGTGAGGTGTGGCATGGAAGCGATCAGCCTGTGGCACTGCTGAGGCACTATTGAGCCTTCAGCTCGTCTGGATTGTTGGATCGACTGTTTCTCATCTTTCTCTTGAAAATATCCCATAGATTCCATATGGGGTTCAGGTCAGGCATGTTGGCTGGCCAATCAAGCACAGTAATATCATGGTCAGCAAAGCACTTGGAAGTGGTTTTGGCACTGTGGGCAGGTGCTAAAGTCCTGCTGGAAAAGGGAATCAGCATCTCCATAAACCTCGTCAGCAGATGGAAGCATAAAGTGCTCCAAAATCTCCTGGTAGACGGCTGCATTGACTTTGTGTTTTATCAAGTCCAATGGACCAACACCAGCAGACATCACGGCACCCAAAATCATCACAGATTGTGGAAACTTCACACTGGACTTCAAGCAGCTTGGATTCTGTGCCTCTCCAGTCTTCCTCCAGACCCCAGACCTTGATTTCCAAATGAAATGCAAAATTTACTTTTGTCTGAAAAGATGACTTTGGACCACTGAGCAACAGTCCAGTTCTTTTTCTCCTAAGCCCAGGTAAGATGCTTCTGATGTTGTTTCTGTTTCAGAAGTGGCTTGGTAGCCCTTTTCCTGAAGACGTCCGAGCATGGTGACTCTTGATTCACTGACTCCAGCTTCAGTCCACTCCTTGTGAAGCTCTCCCAAGTGTTTGATTCGGCTTGCTTGACAGTATTCTCAAGCTTGCGGTCATCCCTGTCGCTTGTGCACCTTTTCCTACCCAATTTCTTCCTTCCAGTCAACTTTGCATTTAATATGCTTTGATACAGCACTCTGTGAACAGCTACCCCTTTCAGCAATGACCTTCTGTGACTTACCCTCTTTGTGAAGGGTGTCAGTGATTGTTTTCTGGACCATTGCCAAGTCAGCAGTGTTCCCCATTATTGTGGTTTCAAAGAACAAGAGATAACCAGAATTTATACTGTATGGATGGTCATTTATTGAAACTCAAATGTAAATATTCTAATATTTTGAGATACTGATTTTTGACTTTCATTAGCTGTAAGCTCTAATCATCAAAACTAAAACAAAAAAACTTTTGAAGTGCTTTACCTTACATGTAATGAATCTAAAATATATGAAAGTTTCACTTTTTGAAATAAGTTACAAGAAAAAATGAACTTTTTCACCATATTCTAATTTTCTGAGATGCACCTGTATACTCATAGGCTTACTTGCAGCTTGTAGTGATCAGAGCAATATTCTTCTGTTTGTGTTTGTAGGGTTTGCAAAGAGTGTGTGTTTAATGAGCCATGAACTGCTTATCTGACATCAGACATGAGGCTGGAATAAACTCAGCGCACAGCCTATGTACCCTAGGGACTTGGGCTTTCTTTTTTCTCCAAATGCTGCCAAAACGCAGAGAGCCTTGAGGGCCATCGCCCACATCGCGGAAATATTCGGATATATCAAATTACAAGACCAAACTAAACTTAAAGGAAGAGTTTACCAGTTCTTCAGAATCTCATGGTCAAAGGTAAGATACCATTGCTTGACCATGTCCCATCCAATGAGATAAAGCAGGGTACTTCTGTCAGGGGCCGTTCACATGGATAGACACAGAAAAGCAACCAGAAGATATCACTTTCAGTGATGCATTTTATGTCCAAACTTATATGAACACCCCCTTCTGATTAATTTGGCTATTCCTGAGTTTGCAAGTAATTTTGAGTTTGGCTATTCAAGTAATTCCATTTGTTTATGAAAACTAATCTTAACTTGCTTTCAGTTTTGTTGCACCGTTTTAGAGAGGTCAGTTTTATCTAAATGACAACGCAGCATCAAATATGTTCTGATGGGCTGCCATTTTGTGCTTTGTGCAGCATTTTCGCTTTCACAGAGAACTGAAAAATTATGTTATGCTGAAAACTTGTTGAGTCATGTCTTGCTTAACACACTGTGATTCCTATCTTTTGCATTAAGAAATTAACTGGTGGTATTTGCAAAGACAAACATCACTATTACTGATGTGAAAACTGAAGGTTCAGGACTCAAACCCTCTTACCCTAAATCTTACACTTTGTTAGGTAACATATCCCACACGGTTTGCTGTATAGACATGAATGATACCGCAAATATTGTGCAATATTTCTTTTTTTTTTTTTCCTGTTTTAAAGGTTTGTTTATTGGCATTTATGGCTCCTTGAAGAACCTTTAACATCCACTAAACATTTTCATTCCACAAAAGTTTCTTTAAAGTGGAAAAATATTCTTCAAATTATTAAAAATATGGTTCTTTGTTCTGTGAAATGTTTTTTGAGGAATCCAAAATGGTTCTTTTATGGCATTGCTGTGAAAACCTCCTGTTATTTCTTAAGCCTCATATTGTGTTGGGCTCAGTTTGACACAAATGAATGTTTTGGAAAGGCTGTACAAATTTTGGCTACATCAGTTGTTTTAGGGGTCAAATACCATTTTACCCTCACAAGGATTTGTGAGAACCAGGCATAAAAAGGCAGAGGCAATTTACTATACTATTACTATACTATAGGCAATATACTATTCTATTACTATTTACTATAGAGGCTAAATACAAATAGCAATAACTAAGTACAAAATGTTTTTTGATACCATTCATTCTTAGTTATAGTTATTTGTATTAAGTACTTTTGAATTATGTGGGTCAAACTAACACCTAACAATAGAGACAACAAAACAGAAATAGATAGATGGGAGGTTCATTTTACCCAGACAAAATGGTTAAAAAATGAGTGCATGGATAAAACAGACACAAAAATATCATAGACTTACAGTCCTGTGCCATTTCTAGAGACCAGAATATAATCAAGTCTAACTCTTTTGTCCTATCAGCCATCTAACAAGCTCTTTGAAAACTGTAGCATATTTTGCAGCACTAAAATTTGAAATGAATATTTTCAACCTTATGACTAGGAGCCATGAACTCACAGACATCTGACACTCTTCAGGTTTCTGAACCGCTGCTAAGCACCAATAATCAATGAAATCACTTCACAGCATCTGTGTGACTGTATCTTCAGCTCAAGCTTTCAAAAAGACTGTCTGGAAGGACAGTTTGACTGAACCTGTCCTCAAAACCAGATTGCCACTTAAAAGTGAAAAGTGTGCTTTTTCATGCCACTCAGACACATTTCTAAACATTTCTATTTTTAGCCACTGGCTCTTTGATTGGACCATAGTGATGCGTGGGTTGCATACATAAAAGGAAGAGGATTTTTTCTTTTGAAGAAAGTGAGAAAGCTACATGTAGATAGAAGTAAGATACTACGGTACTGTATCTTCACAGATGACTGGGCCACAAAGTGCTGAAGAGTGGTAAACATTAGCTGCAGGTAGCAGCAGGAGGGTAATGGTATCCAGACTACCTGTGATGTGTCATTCTCACAGAAGCTTCACATTTTCCCTCTTTTTTCGCTTTGTCTCTTGCTGAAATGGCTCTCTGTGCTATTAACCCAATTAAGTGAGTTGCAGTGGTGCAGTCTGGGTTCTTTATAGTTGTAGGTTCCACATTTACTACATCCAGTGTTAAGTGTAAAGTAGCGTGGTTGTTTATCTACATGTACCAGCAGTGGTGGAGTGGTGGAGACTTTGTTAAGCTGAAACCGGATTAAAGCTTTCAGGCTGTGATGGTGTTTTATCAAGTTGAGTGTGGTGCTGTCAAACACTACAATATTTCATTATTCTTTGACAATATATCACAAATGCATCTGTGTTACTGTGTCTGTAGTACCATCAGACTGACCCTTGTGAAAAAGAACTGTGTGGTGGCTTCTGACGCTTCTGTGAAAGATCACTCTCGAAGTCTTGGGGGTTTGATGGCAGAAGATAGACCAAGAGCTGAGAGACTCTGCAGAGAATCTGTAGAATCTGTCTTCGCACACTGTTTTATGCCCAGGTGAGGACAACACATATCATACAGGCCACTATTGTTTATCAACTTTTGACCCCAATCTATATTTCCTCATATAATATTAACACAAAGAGGACTCAGTTAATCACATGTCAGCACAAGATCATCACATGATGTTTTCTTTTAATGGCACCTCATCATATTTGAGCACACAGTTAAATACATGACATTAATAGTAGAATAACTTATTAATATAAATGTTATATTCACATTGATAATGCTTGATTAATGCATTTTCTGATTAATAAAAACGTCCACCCTTGTAGTGTACGTTAAATCTTAAAAGTATATTTTAAAAACTGTGCTTATGGATATAGGGCCAGTTTTACTAAACAGGGCAAATTTGCGCAAGAGCACAATTCCAAAACAGCGCAGATGGGTGTGAAAATTTCTGCGGGTGATTTACTAACAACGTGCAAATTAAAGAACACGCAACATCTCATTTACATATTGACCAACGCAATATACCAAGCACAGCGCAAATTATAGTCACAAATAAAGAACAAAGAAATAAAGAAGCCACAGTATGTTGAAAAGAACCTGAGGCCAAAAAGTCGTCCAAGTTATCTTTTAAAAATAATATGGCTTGGCAAACTATATGTTCGGATAATGTGTTCCTCTGGCATTCCAAATAAATTAATACGTGTGGAAAAAATCCTTTCCCTTCTACCACACGCTCTCTGTTCTCTGCGGTGCCTCCTCCTAGCAACAATAACTGCAGCCATTTCAAGCGCAAAATAGTTCAAGACATGTTTTTTTGGGCATGAAATAATGGCGCAAATAGCAGTAATCTGACGAGCGCAAATGTTAGTAAATCTCGTTGCGTGATTCATTTGAATACTCTCCTCCCATAACTTTTGAGTCTGAAAGGGAAACTCCTACAAATGCATATTCAATAAGGTCAGGTGCAAAAATAACTGTGTCCATGCCTTTTCAGCGCTAATTCTTCACTGCACATCTTTAGTAAAACCTGACAGTACTATTTTAATGCCAAAAGACGGTTTGCGCTGGCGCGAGCTGTTAGTAAAACTGGCCCATAATATAATATTAATGGAATAAAAGGTCATTTAAGTGTACTTAAAAAAAGAGTCCACTTTCATGATTGTTTCTCAACACAATTCGATTCACTTTTAAAAGTGCATTTCGTAATAATGTCGAATCAAACATTTTACTTTAAAGAACATTTTAAATCTTTTTTTTTAATAATCTATTGTTGTGCTTTAAAGGAGAACACTTATTTTGATGTGATGACTAACAAGTAAAGCACTTGATTAAAATTTTTACTGTATTGTGTTATTCAGTACATTCAATAAATACATGACATACAAGTTTCAGTAGAAACAACATTAAAGTAGTTTTTATTTAGTAGTTAAATGCTTGTCAGGTTATTCAGCAGTACATTTAAACATATTTCAAAGACAATATAAGTAATTATATAAT
Source organism: Tor tambroides (assembly GCA_021397915.2). Lineage (NCBI taxonomy): Eukaryota > Metazoa > Chordata > Actinopteri > Cypriniformes > Cyprinidae > Tor > Tor tambroides. The sequence continues at coordinate 4,285 of JAFVLL020033406.1, read as the reverse complement.
TACACATAAAGATAGACTTAAGTCCTACTTAAGTGGGTCATTGCATTCAGTCCACAATAAATTACTGTCACTGCAACAGAGTTTTATCAAAACAGTGATCAAATATGGAAACTAGAGCCTTTAATCTTTCTGATGATGCACAGTTTGTCCATTTGAAGTAAGAGTATGATGTTTTAATGTGCTGTGAAATTGAAACAACAATAATCTGAGGCCGCCAGCAATCTTTGCATGTTAGGAGGTTAAGTATACTCTTTTAAAACATATTATTTCTGTCATAAGTACTCTTTTCAAAAAAAATTTTGTTAATGCCAAAGTATACTTTATATAATTGATTTACACATTAAAACATCACTGTTTAATGGTATTCTAATCTAACAGGCTCAGTAGTGGTTATTAATGGCTCTGATACCTATTACTGAAATGCTTTTGTGAATTTTCTGACAGTCAGATGCCATTTGTAAATTATATAGAAATCAACACTGACTCACTGGACAAACGTGACTCTACCTACATTTTTGCAAAACACCAAAATGTACCTTTACATGCAATTCACCGCAGTTTGAAATGATCTGAAATGATCACTAGAGGCAGTAAAACACCAACAACTTTTATTCCTTTTCAAATTATGATTAAAGACATAGGCGGAGAGTATAAGGCTGTGCAAGGCTACTTTTAGCTTTATCCTCTGCCTATGATAACAGAGGCAGATTATCAACTAATAAAACACTTGTAAAAAGCTAAAATTGCATGGTTGCTTCAGCAAATGCATTTTTATCTCATATTTGCGTTTGTTAACACTATCGGCTAGGTTTAGCATAGGTGGTAATTTATTTTCAAATGTGTTTAACCTTTTAGCACCACTCACTAGACATTTAACTCTAAAAGCGTCACAAAATGTACAAAAAGTCACATTTCTTCATTTTGCAGAAATGTCGCCACAGGCACTTTCTCCAGTGAGCCTCGGGTTGACAGAAATGAATGGGTAACATCATTAACCGAACCATAGGTGTTTCAAGTCTGTGACTACTCTCATAAAAAGCTGTTTTTGGTTGCAGACTCCAAATATACCTCACTATAAAATGAATATCTAACAGAACACCTACTTGACTGGAAGACCAGGGAGAAGATACCTGAATAAATTGCTTTTATGTGGAAAAAGTCTATCATAATTTTCAACTTTGTAATGTTTGCCATGGCATCAATTTTGTAAAGATCTTTTGCAGAATATTTTATAGAAAATATTTGTTGATTTATAAGAGCATTCACAGGGTTTTGTGACAGGTAGGATTTATTTACAACACCTACTCACAGTCTCCAGACTGAACTCAGACTGGCAAACTAAATGTAAATTATGAAAACTGCCCTGTAATTATTTAATAACTGTTTTATTCAAACTATTCGGGTAATTATTTATTATCTGCAGCACCAGCCCTCCCACCTTTTGTTGGCAGTAATGTACCTCTTTTAATAAAGAAATATTAGAATTTGATTTTAATATTTCACACATAGCTTCAATGCAGCAATCAACTTTTCCTGTGTAGCTTGTACTGTGGTCCAATATTTATAAAAGACAGAATTAAGTACATGTTAGTTATGGTATATTAGGATAAGTATATGAGCGTTTGACACAGAAATATACAAGTAATGGACTGATGTAGAGTGAAAGAAAGAAAGAGAGACCTCCTGTCTCATTAGACTATCGGGTTTCACTCTGCCAGCGAACGCCTGAGAAAATGTTTTCACTAGCAAAGAAAAATACCTCCTTAGACTAATAGAAAATAATGTCTGCATTAAACTCAGAAGCTATTTTTGACTGGAGCTCAACAGCGATGGTTTGAAGGTTGTTTCTCGGCTATATGTGTGAGGTTGGCCGTGAAATGAATGAGGTGACATTGAGAAGCATTAAATGGCTTCATTCATTTATCTGCTATTAGAGAAACACACGTTGTTTTGTTTCATAACCCTCACAATTTGAAACTAGCTGTTGAATCAGTGCTGTGGTAATGTTGGGAAAAGATGAAGAGAGCAAAAATTAATTAGGAGGAACAAAACAGGCAGGGGAAAGACACAAGGAAAAGAAACAAATTTCAAAAAAATAATGAATTGAACAGAGCAAATAGAGACTTCTGTTTACTTTTCCAAAGACCACAGTAATCTGACATGTCTCCTCTAGAATTTCAGAATAGATTTCAAGAACGTCTCAAGCTGTGCTCAGATTTATTGAGATACTCCAAGGTTTCAAAATGAACATTTTTCAACAAATTCCTCCAAGACCAAATGATCTCAACTGCAATCAGCATTTGTTCCTGTTTAATGACCAATCCTACTTTATTCTCAGCAGAGCTACATTATTTACAAACTGTAGTACATTACTGGTTACAGATTACATGATGAAAACTCTAGTTAGTGATGTAATCTAAGTTACTCATTTTGAGTCATGTATTCTGACTACTTTTTTAGATTACATTTAGACCACTTTTCATCAAACTTGATTTAAATGTACTATACTGATATAAAAAATCCAAAGAGAAAGAAAATATAACCGATATTAACCGATATCGGAGAACTGTAAACATGCACATTACACATGTTACATTATTGAAATATTAACTTCTTCAGAGATATTTCAAGTAAATATTTTATTCTAAGGGATTATGGGAATCCCTGGATTATATGAACAAACATTAATAAACATGACATTACATGCCCAAAGTCTTCCAGGTTTGAAATATTTTTGTCCAAACTTACAGAAGCAACAGTTACTGAAGGTCACTGGATAGGATGAAGACATAGGTAATTCTATACATCACCATATACATATAATTCATATACTTTCTATACATCACCAGTGTTTAGTAACTTAATTATTTCATACATAGGTGCTTTTCCCCTTAAATTAATAAGCATGATTTGCAAATTTATTTATTCAATATTTATGAATATAGTCAAAGCTAAATAGTATGGCAGTAGGATTTTTATAAAGGAAAATTCAAAAGAGAAAAAGAAGAATTAGAGAGAATCAATAAATTATGATTCATTCCCTGCCCTTGTGAGAATATAATGTAATCGTGTAATCCATAAAAAGTAACTAATCTGATTATGAGAATTTTAAAATGTAATGTACTCTAATTACAAGTACTTAATTTTTGGAATCTGATTACGTAATCCAGATTACATATCATCAGTTACTACCCACCTCAGATTCTCAGATTAACTTGGATATTTTTTCTTATGAACTTTCTTATGAAAGTTCATGACCTTTGTGTTTGGGATAGTTTTAAATAGAATTGTAAAGAAAAATGTCAAAATTCATTCTGTCCCACTTAACAACCGTTTATAATCAGTTTTCACCATTGCATTTAGCTGCAAGTTTTCCACAGGAAAGCACCACTGACATTTTCTTACTGTATGTCAACAGTTATCTCACTTACTGTATTTTTATTTCTCCTAAGAAATTTGATGACAAATGTCTGAGATAAGTTAATACTTCAATAAAGCATAACTGAGAATTCTGTATGTGAAAAATGTATCCTCTACACTAAATAAGCACACTATTCGCCCACACACATGCACACACACACACAAATCCCAACAGGGATTTGGGTTTGTTGGTATGAGGGGCTTCAATTAGATAAACAAAGATGAAGTCATTGCAGTCAATTACTGTAATCATCTACTGGAGCGTTCCAAAGGGAACACATGAGGCTGGAGAGGGAGGAGGAAACGACAGAGTCAGAGGAAATGAGAAAGAAAGCGAAGAGAGGGAAACCTGCAAGAATGATAGAATAGGGTCATGTTTTTACAGAGCAAATTTGAGATGAAACGTTGATAATTTACAATGCCATTTCATAAAGTTGGGAGTTGTTTTTTAAAGAAATTAATGCTTTTATTCAGCGAGGGTGCATTAAATTGATCAAAAGTGACAGACATTTGTTACAAAAGGATTCTGTTTCAAATAAATGCGGCTCTTTTGAACTTTCTGTTCATCAAAGAATCCTGTAAAAATCATTCCAAAAAAAAAAGGAGCAGCACAACTGTTTTAAACATTGATAATACAAGAAATGTTTCTTGAGCAGCAAATTCAATGATTTCTGAAGGATCATGTAACACTGAAGACTGTTGTAATAATCCTGAAAATTCAGCTTAGCATCACACGGATAAAAAACATTTTACAATATACTAAAACAGAAAACAATTGTTTTAAATTGTAAACTTTTGAATGGTGGTTTACATTTACCAATATTTTCTTTTTGGGAACCTTGCTGGGGGGGGGGGGGGGGGGGGA
>JAFVLL020033405.1:37500-43013 GCA_021397915.2 Tor tambroides | reverse complement strand
CATGAACAGACTTGATTTAGCTTTACTTGACTTGGCATGAACAGACTTGACTTGACTTGACCTGACTTGACTTGGCATGAACAGACTTGACTTGACTTGACTTGACCTGACTTGACTTGGCATGAACAGACTTGACTTGACTTGACCTGGCATGAACAGACTTGACTTGACTTGACTTGACCTGGCATGAACAGACTTGACTTGACCTGGCATGAACAGACTTGACTTGACTTGACTTGACTTGGCATGAACAGACTTGACTTGACCTGGCATGAACAGACTTGACTTGACTTGACTTGACCTGGCATGAACAGACTTGACTTGACTTGGCATGAACAGACTTGACTTGACTTGACCTGACATGAACAGACTTGACTTGACTTGACCTGGCATGAACAGACTTGACTTGACTTGACCTGGCATGAACAGACTTGACTTGACTTGACTTGACCTGGCATGAACAGACTTGACTTGACTTGACCTGACTTGACTTGGCATGAACAGACTTGACTTGGCATGAACAGATTTGACTTGACTTGACAGAAACATGAACTCACCAAAAGTAGATTACAGTGACAATACTCGACAAAAAGCAAGGGCAACATGGGGGCTATATATATATCAAACAATGAGGGTCACATGACATAAACTAACTAATGAGATCCAAGACACATGACTAGGACAACCAATCAGAACATGACACACAGACAAGAGGCTTGTTCGAGATGAACTACACTAGCCTGTCAAGTCGGACACTTTCTGCTCCTGGTAGTGATGCTTGCACAGTGTTTGCATACTCTTATCACAGATAAAGTGAATTAAATGCAATATTTGTCAAATACACAGAAACGTTTTTATAAACAACAGAAACACTTTTTATATACTGCTTAATGCAGCGCCATCTGTTAGAATCAAGAATAAAGTTCAACATAAACATATACTATTTAAATACCAATAAAGTGGGAATATATATGCTGTTATCAGTGTTTTTGATAAAAATGACTCAAGATAACAGTGCGACTACACTAAAAAAGCTTTTACTGTTATGAAAACACGGATTTGTGAGCATTATTGGAATTTAATTGTTAGAATAAACACTCAACACACCTCGTGCTTGTCATCACAGAATCTAACTAATGAGAATAAAGTGTGTCGTCATCGATGCTCCCACAGCCGATTTTGAGCAACTGCAGCACCTGACCTTGGTGGCTGGTCTCGTTTTGCTCTCGCGGTACTTTGATGGCACATGTGATCGTAAAGGTGGCTGCAGCACCGATCAAAGTCGGACAAATGTTCTAACCAGAATGCATTGCTTTTGTCAGGCGGCAGCCAATCTTTGCGGCAAGCCTATTAGTACCACATGGCAGAATCACATGACAGGGTGAGGAACACATGACAGGAACATGAAACAAGTCAAAATATCAAAATAAAAGACATGAAAACCTAAACCAGAAACAAAACCCAAACCCCATGTTACACAATTAAAATGAAAATAATTAAAATTAAAACTAAAATAAAATAAAACTTCTGAAAATTAACTAAAATGCATTTTTATGATTCTAAAAACTAAATAAAACAAAAAAGTTAATTTTTCGTTTTCACCTTTGTTGTGGCATGTCCTTAAACTCACCATTGCCATAACATAAAAATGACTTAACGAAGCTAAACAACAATTCAGCATTCATGAATGCAGAGATAAATGATTTCACGGTAACAGTGTGAATCCTGCAATAAAAGATTCACGAATCCTGTGCTGCTGAACAAATCACTGAAGCATCTGATCCAAACTCATTCTTCTTTACTTTTACAAGACATTAGTCATTAACTGAATCACTATATCTTGCATACTGAGCATGTCTAGAACATACAGATCATCTAGCAAACATCTGATCAACTCAAACATTAGAATCAAAGGTCTGCGTGAGGACGTTCAAGAAGTGCATTAAGAATCATCTCGAGGTGAGTAAGATGTGATTCATTTACTTCTGCTTGTTTCTTGTTTCCGCTCTGCTGTGGGTTTGATCGTATGCTGCATTAATGTGAATTGTTTTGCGTCTATGTTGTGTTGGTCGTTCATACTAATGGCAGCTGATTGGCTGGACTGTGTTTGTGATTGGCTGAGATCTGGGCTGCATCATGTAGTTAGAGAAGTCGCTCATTATTTTCAGCCTCACTCTACTAATAAACCTGTAATTGGTGTTCTGTTTTTGTTTGACTCAGTATTTGAGCAGACTGTCAGAAGTTAAGACATTTTGCGCTCTTGTGGGTTTTTATGTGACCCTGGAGCACAGACGCAGTCTTCAGTAGCACAGGTATATTTGTAGCAATAGCCAACAATACATTGTATGAGTCAAAATTATCCATTTTTCTTTTATGCCAAAAATCATTAGGATGCTGTAGGGAAGGTAAATGCGCACACACACACACACACACACACACACACACACACACACACACACACACACACACACACACACATGTGGGGCAGGGTTAACGAGCAGAGAGGTTGTTTGCTTAATTGAACTTTATGTTGCCAAGAGGGATTTGCTCCTCAAAGTGCTTTTTAAATGGTCCCTAATGTTTCTCTCGCACACGTTCAGTTAGGTGTGAATGTAAAGCTCGGCTAGATGGCTATGTGTACAGTATGTCAATGTAGCATTCCAGGACTAGCGTAGCAACTAACCACATGGGAAAGCTTGGGACTTCACAAAGAGAAAAATCTATGAGTATGAACAAACCGAGTGAGTAGGAGTTCGGGATCATTTAAGATTTAAAGATGATAATTAAAGTGGTAAGCACAAAAAGGCCATTCTTGCATAGTAAACGTGGTATTTGTTGTGGTGGTTTATGTGTAAGAAAGTCTATACTATGAATAAACTAAACTGCAGCATTGCTATAGAAAATTTTAGCTTAAAGCCAGCATGAAATCAGATTAATTTTCAGTACATCAACACATATTTCTTTGTCCGATATTTATAATGATTCCTACAGTAAGTGCAAAGACAAAAAAAATTGTAATCTTTCATTAAAACCTTTCTGGTTGATGTCACAATATTTTTCCCCCCTAACCTTCCCTAACCACCTGTGATTAAAAAAAAATCCCCTGATTAAATAAATAAATCCATCAAAAATGATAAAACATGGAAACCACTTTTCATGATCTAATGACTCCCAACTGATAAATCAAGTCCCTACATATAGTGTCTCACTGCATATCCTTTTTATTTGGAAAAACATTACATTATGGAAGTAAGATGATTTCTTATTGACTGATAATTGATTGATCTTATTGATTGATCCTTACCTTTTTCATAGAAATTTTTATATGGACATTCAGCATTACTACATTCTCAACAAAGTACCATATAGTAACTACCATAGTAAAACCATGATAAGTTATGAACATGCTTTTGTTTTTTATTTCTCTTTCATTTCAGTCCAAATGTGCCCTGTTCAGTTGCTCCATTCATTCACCTCTTATTTCTCTGGTTCGGCTGTGTTAATACTTACTGGATGCTGTGGGGAAGGTAAATGCGCACACACACACACACACACACACACACACACACACACACACACACACACACACACACACACACACAGAGGCAGCAAACTCTCAGAGCAGAGTGTGTGTCATGAATAATACAGGATGGGAGTTTGACCAGTGGCCTGTGGCAGAGAGGTTTTGTGCAGGTTTGAGATTGAGGAAAGTATTACTGTATTTCATACATCCTCATGTCTGATTATAGAAACAGAGACTGGATGTTGTGCTCAGTCAATATTCTGTTTACACCAAGACAGATTCCACTATTTAAGTATTTGCATCAACACTATTTACACCATTTCATGCAAAATCATTTTTGAAAAAAAAAAGTACTTGAATGACTTGTTTTTGCAACTGAACTTTTAAAAATGTTATCAGAATAATACAAATAAACAATAGATCATCACAATACGATATTTCAGTCTGAAGAAATTTTAAGAAATGCATGTTTTTGTGCATACTTTTTGGACTTTGTGCGAACAGGACTTTATGTGCCATCTCATATGAGGCATTTAGTATATTTTGGCTCTCGGTGTATTCATTGTAAAACCAGTTGTTATGGTTAAACCTTTTACAATGCAGAAACCTGTACACTCTCCCATACTTATCTGCCTTCCATCTGTGTGCATTACCAAGATTATCTTTTTTTCATTTTTAATGGTGACATGTTGCCATGATTTATTCAAATAACAAACTTTGGCTCTCTGTTTTAATCCTGAAGTATTAGTCACTGGTCGCTAATGCCAGATTACTTTCCTAGCCATTCTTCCTGTGATAAACGACTGGCAGGCAGCAGCAAAAATAGATCAAAACCACTGGGAATGAGAGGAGGGAAAAGAAAAAAAGAAGAAGGAAGGAGCTGAAAGAGCGGTAAATCATTTTACTGAGACACCCAACAGGGCTGGAAAATGCCACCCATGATTCCTCTGCCACAGCTAATCAAAGCCCACATGGTGATTAGGGAGGAGAGGATAGGACGCTCGCCCTCCTTCCATCTTGAAAACGCTTTTAGTGAATCAGTGTTCTGACAATACCTTTTCTACTAGGTATATATAGTTAAACAGTGCCTGTAAAAATGGCTTGTTCTTTACTTCTTCTATTGTGCCATTCTGGTGCAACTTTACAACACAAACGAGATTTATGTAAAAGACAAAAATACTTGATAAACACTAAAACCAAACTCACAGCACTTATGGAGTGGACAAATGAAAAAATGAACATAAAGCTAAAAGATTGCAAATAGAGATCCTCGTTGGTCACACTTGATCTTAAGGTCCAATTCTTGCTATTGAAAAACCATTAACTACGACTTTTTCCCTCAATAAACTATTAATTTGCTGGTTTTAACAACTGTCTGATGTCAGAATGATGAACACATATATGTGTCAGCAGTGACTATTCAGTGGGGTCATCGGATGCAAAATTCACTTTACATGTTGTTTGAACATAAATGTGTGTTGGAAGTGTGTGTACTGTACACATCCACCCTATAATGATAAAAATCCATCCAGTGTTTTTTTTAAATCCCTATTTTAAAATCCCTTTTCTCAAATCAGGCTGTTCTGAGATTCCTGGCAGAATGACATAGTTCTGCACAGGCCCCTCCCACGATTGTTGATTGATAAGGTCGTCTTACCTTAGACCCGCCCTGAGTGAGCTGTGAGGTGTCCACCATTGTGTCGACTCCAGTGCAGGGAAGACAAGAATGTCTCCGATTAAGTGATTGAGGTGTTTTGTTGTTGGATGTAATAATGAATGTAGGAGTCGTCATTTACTCCTGACATCTGAGCAGCTGAAGACGAAGAGGATTAACGTTACTTTCATTTTGAAGGGAATGCGCCGATCCCCGATCTGCCTAAATGTGTCTATATTCCTGCGAATCATTTGTGATCCAGGTTCATATACAGAAGAAGTGAGTAAGGTTTTTTTTAAATGAATCTTTGCAAATCGCCTTTCCTAATAATATGCT